>PVKU01003513.1:0-134414 GCA_004027475.1 Anoura caudifer | reverse complement strand
CCCTTCTGTCACTTCCCACAAGGAAACTGGGTCCCTCTGGTGCTGATTCCCAGGCAGGTGGGCTTGTGTACATTCTGGGACCCTGTGGGTGTCTCCAACGAACTCTCCAGTGAGGCTGGGAATCTCTCCATGCACCTCAATCCCCACAGGTATTTTCAATCAGTGGTTTGAGGCTTTATTTTCCCATGCTGGGACCCTGGGTTATGCAGTCTGTCTTGCTCCTAGCTTTGCCTGGTCTATCTGCATGGGAATGTGTGATTGTGGTCAGCCAGCCGCCTTGAGCACCTCACTGGGTATGCCAGCCACTGCCTGCACCTGGGTCTGCCAGCCACCACTTTTTCCTGCCGCAACCCCTCTCCACAGGCCGTTGACTCCGCCCCTCTTATCAGTCTGGATGGATGGTTGTTGGATTTCCGCACAGTTCAATTTTCTCTCAGTTCTGATTGTTTTTTGTTTCCAAATTTTTAGTTGTAGTTAATTTTGGTTGTGCGAGAAGGCACAGTGTGTCAACCTATTCCTCCATCTTGGCTGAAAGTCACTTTTTAGTTTGTTTCATTCCCATTTGTTTACTGTTTCTTTTGTTTCCCTTTTCTGGGGAAATATATCTAATAAATTATTGCTATAAGTAAACATCTGAAATTTTACTTCCTATGTTTACTTCTAAGGTTTTTATAATTTCTGGTCTAATATTTAATTCTTTAATCCATTTTGATTTTATTCTTGTGTGTGGTGTAAGAATGTGGTCTAGATTCATTTTTCTGCATGTATCTGTCCAATTTTCTCAGCACTATTGAATAAACTTTTAGCCCATTGTACGTGCTTGTTTCCCCTGTTGAATATAAATTGAGTATAAAGGTGTGTTTTTTTTTTTTTCCTGGGCTCTCTATTTTATTCCATTGATCGATGTGTCTGTTTTCATGCCAGTTCCAGGCTGTTTTGATTACTATGGCCTTGTAGTATACTTTAACATTAGGTAGCATGATTCTTCAACTTGGTTCTTCTTTCTCAAGATCATTGTTGTGAGATAGGGCCTTTTGTGATTTCATATACATTTTTGAAATATTTTTTTTTAGTTCTGTGAAATACATCATTGGTATCTTGATAGGAATTGTGTTGAATCTATAGATTACTTTGGGTAGCATGGATATTTTAGTGATGTTAACTCTTCCTATCCACTTATTTGTATCTTCTTCAATTTATTTCTTCAATGTTGTATAATTTTCTGGGAAAGGTCTTTTACATCCTTGGTTAATTTATTCCTAGGCATTTTATTCTTTTTAAACTATTGTGAATGGGTTTTTTTTTCTTAATTTCTCTTTCTGTTAGTTCATTATTGGTATGTAAAAATGCAATTGATTTCTGGATGTTAATTTTGTATCCTGCTACTTTGCTGAATTCACTTATCAGTTCTAGTAGTTTCTTGGTGGAATTTTTGGAGTTTGCTATGTACAGTGTCATGTCATCTACAAATAAAAACAGTTTTATTTCTACTTTTCCTATTTGGATGCCTTTTAATTATTTTTATCTGATTGCTGTGGATAGGATTTCCAATTACTATGTTGCACAAGAGAGGTGCAGGTGGACACCTCTGTCCTGTTCCTAATCTTAAGGGGAACATTTGTAGTTTTTGCCCATTGACCATGATGCTGGCACTAGGTTGGCCATATATGGCCTTTATTATGTCAGGTGTGCTCCCTCCATTATCACTTTGTTGAGAGTTTTTATCATAAATGGGTGCTGGAAAATATCAAATGTTTTTTTCTGAATCTATTGATGTGACAATGTGGTTTTTATCTTTTATTTTGTTTATGAGGTGAATCACATTGATTTGCAAATGTACCAAACTTACACTCATGGAATAAATCCCACTTGATCATGGTGTATAATCTTTTTTATGTATCACTGTATTCAGTTTATCAATATTTTGCTAAGGATTTTAGCATTTATGTTCATCAGGGATATTTTTTGTAGTTTTTGTTTGTTTGTTTGTTTTGTTTTGTTTTGAAATTAGGATAATGCTGCCCTCATAAAATGAGCTTGGTAGCTTTCCCTCCTCTTGAATTTTTTGAAATAATTTGAGAAGGAGAGGCATTAGTTCTTCCTGGAATGTTTGGTAAAATTCACCTGTGAAGCCATCTGGTCCAGGGATTTTGTTTGTTGGGTGGTTTTTTGTTTGTTTGTTTGTTTGTTTTATTAGTGCTTCAGTTTCACTGGGTATAATATGTCTATTCAGATTCTCTGATTCTTCGGATATAGTTTTGGGAGATTATGTGTTTATAGAAGTTTGTCCATTTCATCCAGGTTGTCCAATTTCTTGGCATATAGTTTTTCATAGTAATTTCTTAAAATCCTTTGTATTTCTGTGGTATCTGTTGTAATTTCTCCTCTTTCATTTCTTATTTTATTTATTTGAGTCTTCTCTCTTTTATTCTTGAGTCTCGTTAAAGCTTTGCCAATCTTGTTTATCTTTTCAAAGAAGCAGGTCTTGGATTCATTAATCTTTTATAACATTTTTAGGCAATATTTAATTTATTTCCACTTTGATCTTTATTAGTTCCTTCCTTTTATATAATTTAGGCTTTGTTTGTTATTCTTTTTCAAAATTTTAAAGTATAAAGTTAGATTGTTTGTTGGAGATTTTATTTGTTTTTTTTTGTTTGTTTTGTTTTTTAGATAGGCCTGTAATGGTACGAATTTCCCTCTTGGGATTGCTTTCTCTGTGTCCCAAAATTTTGGAATTTTGTATTCTCATTTTCATTTGTTTCAAGGTATCTTGATTTTCTCCTTGATCTTTTTGTTGACCCATTCACTGTTTAATAACATGTTATTCAGCTTCCATGTCTTTGTGTGTATTTTTCAGTGTTCTTCTTGTTTTTTTAATATTTTTATTATTGTTGTTCAATTACAGTTGTCACCATTTCCCCCCATTACTCGCCTCTGTCCTACCCACTCCCCCTTGTTGTCTTTGTCCATGGGTCCTTTACACATGTTCCTTGACAACCCTTCCCCTTCTTTCCCCTGTTATCCCGCTCCCCCTCCCCTCTGGTTACTGACACTTTGTTCTGTATTTCAATGTCTCTGATTATATTTTTTGCTTGCTTGTTTCTTTTGTCAATTAAGTTCCAGTTAAAGGTGAGATCATATGGTACCTGCCTTTTACCACTTGGCTTATTTCACTTAGCATCATGCTCTCCAGTCCCATCCATGCTGTCACAAAGGGTAGGAGCCCCTTCTTCCTTTCTGCTGCATAGAATTCCATTGTGTAAATGTACCATAGTTTTTTGATCCACCCATTTACTGATGGGCACCTGGGTTGCTTCCAGCACTTGGCTATTGTAAATTGTGCTGCTATGAACATTGGGGTGCATAGGTTCTTATGAATTGGTATTTCAGGATTCTTAGGGTATAATCCCATCAGTAGAATCCCTGGAACAAAAGGCAGTTCCATTTATAGTTTTTGAAGAAATTTCATACTGTTTTCTACAGTGGCTGCACCAGTCTGTGTTCCTACCAACAGTGCACTAGGGTTCCCTTTTCTCTGCATCCTTGCTAACACTTGTGTTTTGATTTATTAATGATGACCATTCTGACAGGTGTGAGGTGATACTTCATTGTGGTGGTGTAAATTTGCATCTCTCTGACGGCTGGTGATGTTGAGTATCTTTTCATATGTCTATGGGCCACCTATATGTCCTTTTTTGGAGAAGTGTCTATTCAGGCCCTTTGCCCATTTTTAATTGGATTTTTTGTCTGCCTAGTGTTGAGTTCTATGAGTTCTTTTTATATTTTGGAGGAAAAAAACCTTGTCCAATGTATGGTTGGCAAACATACTCCCATTCAGTCAGTTCCTTTTCATTTTGATGATGGTTTCTTTAGCTGTGTAGAAGCTTTTTAAATGGATGCAGTCACATTTGTTTGTTTTTCTTTATTTCCCTTGCCTTAGGAGATATATTGGCAAAAATACTGTTATGTGAGATATCTGAAATTTTACTGCCTATGTTTTCTACTAGGACTTTTATGGTATCATGACATATACTTAAGTCTTTTATCCATATAGAGTTTATTCTGGTATATGGTATAAGTTGGTGGTCTAGTTTTTGTTGTTGTTGTTGTTGTTTTGCACGTACCAGTCCAGTTCTATCAACATCATTTATTGAAGAAACTGTCTTTACACCATTGTATATTCATGCCTCATTTGTCAAATATTATTGGTCATAAAAGTGTGGGCTTATTTCTGGTCAGTCTATTTAGTTCTATTGATCCATGTGTCTGTTCTTATGCCAGTACCAGGCTGTTTTGATTACAGTTGCCTTGAAATATAGTTTGATATCAGGTATTGTGATCCCTCCTACTTTATTCTTTCTCAAAATTGCTGTGGCCATTCAGGGTAGTTTTTGGTTCCATAAAAAATTTTGGGATATTTATTCTAGATCTTTGAAACATGCCATTGGTATTCTAATAGGAATTGCATTGAATCTATAGATCACTTTGGGTAGTATGGACATTTTAATGATATTAATTCTTCCAATCCATGTACAGAGTATATGCTTCCATTTACTTGTATCTTCCTCAATTACTTCCTTCAGTATTCTATAGTTTTCTGAGTACAGATCTTTTACTTACTTGGTTAAATTTATTTGAGGCACATTTTTTGTTGCTATAGTAAATGAGATTCTCTTGTATTTATTTATTTATTTATTTATTTATTTATTTATTTTCATTTTTAAAATTTCAACTTTTTGTATTTTTTCCATTACCATTAATCCCCTTATGCTCCTCTCCCCCCAGCATCACCTCATTGTTGTCCAAGTTGCTGAGTCCTTTTTCCTTTTTGCTCAACCCCTCAACCCCTTAATGCCCCCATTCACATTCATCCTGTTCTAAATCTATGAGTCTGTCTGTATTTTCCTTGTTATTTCAGTTTGTTCATTAGATTCCACATATAAGTGAAATCATATGGTATTTGTTTTTCTCTGACTAGCTTATTTCAATTAGCATAATGTTCTCCAGGTCCATGCATACCATTGCGAAGGGTAAAATTTACTTTTTTTACAGCCGAGTAGTATTCTATTGTGTAAATGTCCCTTAGTTGTTTTATCCACTCATCTATTGATGGATGCTTGGGTTGCTTTCGTACATTGGTGATTGTGAATAATGGGGCAATGAACATAGAGGTGCTTATGCTACTTCTTTTTTACATTATTATTATTTATTTTTAATGTTATCAAAGTACAGTTAGTTACCTGCCTTTCCCCCCACACTGCCCCACCACCCCAGCCCTCCCAATCAACCCAGCCATCACCAACTCCTACCCCTGCCTCCACCCCACCTTTATATTGTCCACGTGTACTTTATAATTGTTCTTGTAAACCCTTCACCCTTTCCCCCCATTATACCCTCCCCTCTCCCCTCTGGTCACTGTCATTCAGCTTGTTCTCAATTCAATGCTTCTGGTTACATTTTGCGTGATCATTTGTTTTGTTGATTAGGTTCCAGTTAAAGTTGAGATCATATGGTATTTGTCTTTCACCATGTGGCTTATTTCACTGAGGATAATGCTCTTCAGTTCCATCCATGCTGTTATAAAAGGAAGGAGCACCTTCAATCTTTCTGCTCTGTAGTATTCCATTATGTAAACATACCACATGTTTTTGATCCATTCATTTATTGATGACCACTTAAGTTTCTTCCAGCACTTGGCTATTGTAAATTGTGCTGCTAAGAACATTGGGATGCATAGATTCCTGTTTCAGGATTCTTAGGATATAACACTAACAGTGGAATTGCCAGGTCAAAAGGCAGTTCCATTTTTAGTTTTCTGAGAAAATTCCATACTGTTTTCCATAGTGATTTCACCAGTCTGCAATCGCACCAACACTGCATTAGGGTTCTGTTTCCTCCACAACATCACCAGCACTTGTTGTCTGTTGATTTGTTTATGATGGCCATTCTGACTGGTGTGAACTGCTATCTCATTGTGGTTTTAATTTGCATCTCCCTGCTGACTAGTGATGCTGAGCATCTTTTCATATGTCTCTAGATCCTCTGTATGTCCTCCTTGAAGAAGTGTCTGTTCAAGACCTTTGCCCATTTTTTAAATTGGGTTGCTTGTCTTCTTAGAGTGGAGTCGTATGAGTTCTTTATATATTTTGTAGATCAAACCTTTGTAAGAGGTATCATTGGCAAATATGTATTCCTATGTGGTTGATTCTCTTTTCATTTTAATGCAATCTTCTTTAGCTATGCAGATTTGTATTTTGATGATGCCCCATTTGTTTATTCTTTCCTTTATGTTCCTTGCTCTAGGGGACATATCAGTGAAAATATTGCTACATGGAATATCTGAGATTTTCCTGCCTATGTTCTCCTCTAGGACTTTTATGGTGTCATGACTTATATTTAAGTCTATTATCCATTTGGAGTTTATTTTTGTTATGGTATAAATTAAAGATCAAGTTTCATTTTTTGCACATAGCTATCCAGCTCTCCAAACACCATTTGTTGAAGAGGCTATTTTGCTCTATTTTGTGCTGCTTCCCCCTTTTCGTTGAATATTAATTGACTGTAGAGACTTGGGTTTATTTCTGGGCTCTCTATTCTGTTCCATTGGTCCATGTGTCTCTCCTTATGCCAGTACAAGGCTGTTTTGATTACAGTGTACTTGTAATATAGTTTGATATTGGGAATTGCGATCCTTCCTACTTCGTTCTTCTTTCTCAAAATTGCTACAACTCTTTGGGGTCACTTAGGGTTCCATATGAATTTTTGAAGTGTTTGTTCTATACCTGTGAAGTATGCCATTGGTACTTTAATAGGTATTGCATTGAATGTATAAATTGCTTTGGGTAGTATGGGCATTTTGATGATGTTAATTCTTCTGATCCACAAACATGGTATACGCTGCCATTTGTTTGTGTCTTTCTTAATTTCTTTCTTCAGTGTTGTATAATTTTCTGAGTACAGGTCTTTTCCTCCTTGATTAGGTTTATTCCTAGGTTTTTTATTTCTGTTGTTGTTATAACAAATGGGATTTTTTCTGTTATATTTCTTTCTGATATTTCATTGTTGGTATAAAAAATGCCTTTAATTTCTGAATATTGACTACGTATCCTGCAGTTTTACCCAATTCATTTTTTATGTCAAGTAGTTTTTTGGTGGAGTCTATGGAATTTTCTATGTACACTATCATGTCATTTGCAAACAATGACAGTTTTTTTCTTTTTTACAATTTGTAATTTTTTATTTCGTTTTCTTGTCTGATTGTTATGGTGAGGACTTCAAATTCTATGTTTAATAGCACTGGTAAAAGTGGACAACTTTATCTTGTTTCTAATCTTAGTTTGAAACTTTTAGTTTTTGGCCTTGAGTATGATGTTAACTATAGGTCACTCATATATAGCCTTTATTATATTGAGGAATGCTCCCTCTATTCCCACTTTGCTGAGTGTTTTAATTATAAATAGGTGTTGCACCTTATCAAATGTTTTTTTTCTGCATCTAATGATATGATCATGTGATTTTTGTCTTTGCTTTTGTTTATGTGATGAAGTGTTTATTGATTTGCAAATATTGTACACCCTTGCATCCCTGAGATGAATCTGACTTACTCAAGGTGTATGATCTTTTTAAAGTATTGCTGGATGTGGTTTGCCAATATTTTGTTGAGGATTTTAGCGTCTGTGTTCATCAGCGATATTGGCCTGAAGGTTTCTTTCTATTTTTGTCCTTATCTGGTTTTGAGATTATGATGATGCTGACTTCATGAAGAGTTTAAGAGGTATGCATGTTCTTTGATTTTTTGGAATAGTCTGTGAAGGATAGGGGTTAGTTCTTCCTTAAATGCTTTGTAGAATTCTCCTGTGAAACCATCTGGTCCAGGGCTTTTGTGTTTTGAGAGTTTTTTGATTACTGCTTCAATTTTGTCAGATGTTATTGGTCTGTTCAGATTCTGCAATTCCTCTTCATTCAGGTTGGAGGATTATATTTTTCTTGAAATTTGTCCATTTAACCTAAGTTTTCAAATTTCTTAGCATACAGTTCTTCATAGTAATTTCTTACCATCCTTTGTATTTCTGTGGTGTCAGTTGTAATCTCTCCTCTTTCATTTCTGATTGTCTTTATTTGGGTCCTCTCTCTTTTTTTCTTGATGAGCCTGCTTAAAGGCTTGTCAATTTTGTTTATCTTTTTAAGGACCATCTCCTGGATTCATTGATCCTTAGATTTGTGCTTTTAGTCTCTATGTCATTTAATTCTGCTCTGATCTTGGTTATTTCCTTCCTTCTACTTGCTCTGGGCTGTCTTTGTTGTTGTTCCTTGAGTTCTTGTAAGCTTAGGGTTAGGTTGTTTGTTTGTAATGTTTCTATCCTTTTTAGGTAGGCCTGTATTGCTATTAACGTCCCTGTCAACACTGCCTTCACTGTGTCCCAAGAGTTTTGGGTTCTTGTGAGTTCATTTTCATTTTTTTCCAGAAACGTTTTGATGTCTTCCCTAATTTTATTCTTGACCCTTTCATTGTTTCATGGCATGCTTTCAATCTCCATGCGTTTGAGTGTTTAGGGTTTTTTTCCTTGGGGTTGGTTTCTACTTTCAGGGCCTTGTGGTCAGAGAAAATGCTTGGTATGATTTCAATTTTCTTGAATTTGTTGAGGCTTGTTTTGTTTCCTATCATGTGGTCTATCCTTGAAAATATTGCATGTGCATTTGAAAAGAGTGTGTATTTATTTTCTTTGGGATGAATGTCTCTCTCTCTCTCTCTCTCTCTCTCTCTCCCCCTCCATATATATATATATATATATATATATATATATATATATATATATATGTATCAGTTAAGTCCTTTTGATCTAAGGCATTGTTCAATGCTGCAATATCTTTCTTGATATTTTGTTTGGAAGATCTGTCCATTTCTGACAGTGGGGTGTTAAAATTCCCTACTATAATTGTGTTGCTGTCAATATCTTTCTTGAAGTCCTCTAAGATTTTCTTTATGTATTTGGGTGCTCGTATGTTCGGTGCATATATATTTACAATGTTTATGTCTTCATGGTGGATTCTTCCCTTGAGTATTATGAAGTGACCTTCTGGGTCTCTCTTTATGGCTCTTCTTTTGAAGTCTATTTTGTCTGATATGAGTATTGCTATCCCGGCTTTTTTTCCTGTCCATTTGCTTGAATAATTTGTTTCTAGCCCTTCACTTTGAGTCTGTGTAGTTCTTTTCTCCTGAGGTCGGTCTCTTGTAGGCAGCATATGTGCAGGTCATGCTTTCTTACCCATTTAGCTATTCTATGTCTTTTGATGGGAGCATTAAATCCATTTATGTTTCAGGTTATTATTGATAGGAATTTGTTCATTGCCATTTTCATGCCTGTGTACCTCTCTCTCTCTCTCTCTTTCTTCCTTTCTTTAAAGTAGTCCCTTTAGTATCTCTTGCAGAACTGGTTTGGTAGAGGTGTATTCTTTTAGACTTCTTTTGTCTGGAAGCTCCTTATTTGGCCTTCTATCTTGATTGAAAGCCTTGCTGGGTAAAGTAGTCTTGGATGCAGGCCTTTGGTTCTCATTACTTGGAGTATTTCTCGCCATTCTCTTCTGGCTTGGAGCGTTTCCATTGAGAAGTCAGTTGCTAGCCTAATGGTGGCTCCCTTGTATGTTACTTCGTTTTTCTCCCTTGCTGCCTTTAAGATTCTCTCTTTGTCTTGGAATTTTGCCATTTTAATAATGATGTGTCTTGAAGTGGGCCTCTTTGCGTTCTTCTTGAATGGGATTCTCTGTGTTTCCTGGATTTGTGTGATTTTTTCTCTGATCAAATTAGGGAAGTTTTCCATCATTATTTTTTCAAGTAGACTTTCTATCCCTTGTTCTTCTTCTTCTGGTATCCCTATTATATGGATATTATTATGTTTCATATTGCCTTGCATTTCTCTTAATCCCTCTTCATTCTTTCTGAGCCTCTTTTCCTTTTCTTGCTCATTCTGGGTGTTTTTTTTTCTACTTTTTCCTCCAAGTGACTGATACTATCTTCTGCTTCATTGATTCTTCTTTTCATTTCTTCCACTGTGTTCTTCAGTTCAGAAATTGTATTCTTCATTTCCTCTTGGTCCTTTTTGATAGTTTCTACTTCCTTTTTCACGTTGATATAGTTTGCAGTGAGTTCATTGCTAACTTCCCTGTAGTTTCTGGTAGCTCATTGAGAGTTCTTGGAGCTTCCTGAAAAGCATTGCTTTGAACTCAAAATCTTATAGTTGAGTTGCCTCCATTTCATTTAGCATTCTTTCTGGTGCTTCCTCCTTTCATTTTACTTGGGGATTCTTTCTTTGTCTTCCCATTGTTTGTGAGACTCTTCTCATTAGCCTCACCTTCTTAAATTGATCTGTTCTGGCTCCCTGGGTTTATGGTGTGAACTTCTGTGCTAGAATACCTGTGAAACTTAGTAGTATAGTCTCCTCGAGTATCCTGGTGATCACAGCTTCCACTATCTCAGCTGTTGGAATGCCCCCTTTGGAACCAACTCTGTTTTTTTCAGTGTTCCAGGGTTTTTTTGTTTTGTTTTGTTTAGTTTTGTCTCACTTGTGGGTATTTAAAAAGAGACTAGAGGAAGAAAAAAATGAAAAAGGAAGAAAAAAGAGGAAGGAAGAAGAGATAAAATTGAAAAGAAGGACAGAAGGAATAATACAAAAACGAAGTAATGATAAGCAAATGGAGCTGAGGAGGAAAAAGATAAAAATAATGAAAAAATAATAAAAATATTATTTAAGAAAGAAAAAAATGAACAAACAAGCAAACAAACAAAAACAAACAAACAAACAAAAAGAAAGAAAAAAAACCTCTTGCTGTTTTCACACTTGCCAAGCTGGATTTTCTGGTCTGGCTGCAAAGGCGGAGGGGTGATGGTGTTGCTTTTCTCCCTGTTCAGCACTCAGTTATCTTTGGGCTAGTCTTCCCAGGGCTAGCCCAGTCCCTCTCCGCATAGGGCCTTGGGTGTATGTTTTGAGCCTCCTGGGAGCGCACACTTTCCCAATTTCATGTGTGTGAGCTCGGGTCTCCTACGCCATGCACTCACCCTAATTTCACAGGAGTGAGCTCCAATTCTCTCACAGATGTCTTGTGCTCCCCGGGTTCCCAGAGTGGGTCACAGGTCTCCAGTTGCTCAGGCGTCTGCTATTGCACCTGCACTCAATTGTCCATGGTTGCACGCTGTTGTAGCTGTTTGTGGGTGGGCATCACACATGGACCCAGCTCCCTCCCTACAGCCCCTAGCTGGCCTGAAAAATGCCGGGCCAGGTCTCAGCATCCCTGGTCTCCACGCTGATTCCTGGGCTCTTATTATTCTGAAGTGCTCTCCTTACCGTCGGATTTTTCAATGTCCACTACAACCTTCGATCTCCTACTTTCAAATATGCTGTGTTTCCACTGGTTGACCATTCCATTTCTTCACAGATCAGCCAGGTTCCTCTCCCATGTGCAAGGGGAAATGGAATCTGCTCCCTCCTACCACACCACCATCTTCTGGTAATCCCATAAATTTTTAAAGCCCTAGAAATATCAACTAAGATAAATAAAAAGAAAGCCACATGTCAAAATATCAAAATGAAATTGCAGTAAAGCAAGTATATATAGGGAATCTTGAAAGCATCCTAAATTTTAAAATGGTAGACTACCTTCAAAGGAGATAATGGGATAACAGCTGATGTCTCAGAAACAGTGAGGGAAATGGGAAGAAAATGGAATGATAACTTTAGTTGGCTTGAAGATAAGTACTAAGTTAGAAATCTATAGTCAGTGAAAATATCACCTAAAAATAAAGACTTTATCAAACAAAAATCTTGATGTCCATTAGAAGATGTGAACTAGAACTAAAAGTATTCTAAGGGATGTTCTCACTTAGAGTTAAGGAAGGGGTGAAGAGCAAAGAAAATGGTAAATATATTAGTAAATTTAAATGAACATTGATTATCTGACACAAGAATAATCCTTTGGAAAGTGTTAACAATATATAATTAAAATAAGAAAAATATTGTAGAAATTTGGAGGTGGGTAAACAGTTAAATTCCTCTAAGAAATAATCAAAGATTGTTTGGACAAAGCTATTGAAATCATATTATTAGGAAGATTAATGCCAATTAAAAGACAATAGATTTAGGCATTTAATGACACAAAGAATGTTCTATTAAGATGATCCTGGACTATTGCTTAAGTGGCCAAGAAGAAAGACAGAAGAGAGACAGAAAGACCAGCATAGCAAATTAGGTGTGAAATATAAAGGACAAAATATAGTGATGACAGTGGGAAGTAAAAGGCATGGATAATATGTGAGTAATTAGGAAGGAAAAACAGACAAAACTTGGTGGCTGGTTGGTTGTAGAAGGCTAACAGAGAAAGAAGTCAAAGCTATCTTGAGGTTTTACAACTATGTAACTGGGAAAGAAGCCCTTTACAGGAAATAATTGTCAGAAGAAAAGTCACTTTGCAGGAAGGATAGCAAAGGTAGTGAACTTATTTCAAGATGAATTGTATTTAGATGAAACAAGCCAAATGAAATATCCAGCAGGAATTTGAAGATGAAAAGAGCTTGGAGAAATATTAGGACCCACAGCCTGGTGCTTTTGGCTGCATAGGTTTGGAGCATGTGACATTTTGGGAAATTTACAAAATCCTCCTTGGGAATAAGCCACTGGAGCAAACACACTTGGGCACTCAGCCTTGCCTCTGCACCCACCATGCCAGGCCAGGCTGCTTGCCCTGCTCTCAGGAACCAGGTTCCTGGGACTGTGGTATTTGCCAGTGAGGGGGTTGTTGCCTCAACAGCCACAGGTGCTACTGGAATCACATGCTGGAAAGAGTCTGACTGAGGAGGCTGTGGGTTGGCTGAGAAGCCAGAAACCCTAGGGGCAGATAGAGGTAGCTTGGGCAGCACTGACTGCAGAGGCCATGGTGAGAGTGCAGCAGTGGGAACCCGAGACTGAGACTCACTGGAAGGAGTGATGTGAGCACCACACCATTGTCCCATGTTATAGATTTGCTTCTGGGTTCTTTCCTCCCTTCCACCACTGCATAAAGATGATATTCTATTGATTTGAGAGAGAGAGAGAGGCACTGATATGAGAGAGAAACATGAATAGATTGCCTACGGTACATGCCCCAACTGGGGATGTAACCCACACTTAGAAGCCCTCTCAAGGCAAAGGTGGAAATGGTGGGGTTAAGTCCCTTAGTGAACCAGGTGGAGGAAAGTTCACACTAATGAACAGGTCATAACAATTGAGACCCAAATACAACAGGAGAGTCCACATGACCCACAAAAAGGACATTCTTAGAGCATCCAGATCAGGAGAACAAGGAGACTGCACTGTGGTCACTGGGTCCCACTGGAGTCCTAGCACGTAAGTCCACCCCACAGGAAAGAGAGTCAAAGTAGATCAATATATAATGCATAGAAACAAAAACAAAGAGATAGTTGAAATGAGAAGGAAAAGAAACAACCCCCAAATGACAGAAAAGAAGGAATCTTTAGAAAAAGAACTAAATGAAATCAAGGCAAGATATTTATCAGAGATGTAATTCAGAGTAATGCTTATAAGGATGCTCAAGGAACTTAGTGAGAACTAAAAGGACTTAGTGGGAACTGCATCAACATGAAAAAGGACATAGAAAACTTGAACAAGAGCCAGTTGGAAGTGAAGAATGCAATATCTGAAATGAAGAACACATTAGAAGATATTAAAAGCAGGCTAGATGAAGCAGAGGATCAAATCAGCAAGTTGGAAGAAGTTCAGAAAAAAACACCCAGTCAGAGCAACAAAATGAAAAAAGACTCAAAGAAGAATGAGGAGCCTTGGCTGATGTGGCTCAGTGGATTGAGCACCAGGCTGCAAAGCAAAGGGTCATGGGTTTCATTCACAGTCAGAGCACATACCTTGGTTGCAGACCAGGTCCCCAGTAGGGGGAGCAAGAGGGGCAACCACACATTGATGTTTCTCTCCCTCTCTTTCTTCCTTCCCTTCTTTCTAAAAATAAATAAAATCTTTGAAAAAGAAAAGAATGAAGATAGTTTAAGGGAGCTTTGGGACAACATAAAAAGTAAGAACATTTGCAGTTATATGGATACTAAAAGGAGAAGATAAAGAGCAAGAAATAGAAACCAGCTTGAAAAAATAATGAGAGAAAATTTCCCTAACTTGGTGAGGGAAAAAGTTATGCAAATCCAGAAAGCACAGAGGGTCTCAATCAAGATGACCCAAAGAGGTCCACTCCAAGACACATCACAATTAAAATGGCAAAATTTTAAAGACAAGGAGAGAATCTAAAAGCAGCAAGGGAAAAACAGCTAGTAACATACAAGGGAGCTCCAATAAGGCTATCATCTGATTTCTCAACAGAACACTGCAAGCCAGAAGGGGCTAGCATGAAATATTCCAAGTAATGAAAAACAAGGACCTGCAACCACGACTGCTTGATTCAGCAAGGATTTCATTTAAAACTGAAGGTAAAATTAAGAGCTTCCCAGACAAAAGAAGGCTAAAAGAATACATCCCCACCAAGCCAGCATTGCAAGAGATGCTAACAGGACTGTTTTAAGGGGAAGAAGAAATAGAGAGAGAGAGACAGAGAGACAAAGAGATGGAGAGAGGGAGGCAAACATAGATTAAGGGGGAAATGGCAAGGAATAAGCACCTATCAATAATAACCTTAAATGTATATATTCTTTTCAGATTCATAAGGATCATTTTTAAATGTAGACCACAATTAGGACACACAACAAGCCCTAACAAATTCAAGAAAATTGAAATCATATCAAGCCTCTTCTCAGATCACAGTGGCTTAAAATTAGAAATCAACTTTGAGAAAAAAAACTTGAAAACATTCAAATACATGGAGGCTGAATAACATGATATTAAATAATGAGTACATTAACAGTAAGATCAAGGAAGAAATCAGTAACTGAAACAAGTGAAAATGAACACACAACAACCCAGGACCTATGAGACACAGAGAAGGCAGTCCTAAGAGGGAAGTTTACAGTGATACAGGCCTACTTAGAAAGGGTAGAAAAATCAAATAAACAACCTAATCCTAATCTAAAAGAAGTAAAGGAACAACAAAAAAACAAAGCCCAGAGTGAGCATAAAGAAGGAAATGATCACAATCAAAGCAGAATTAAATAACATAAAAACTAAAAAATAAAAACAATTCAAAGGATTAATAAATCCAGGAGCTAGTTCTTTGAAAAGATCAACAAAATTGACAAATATTTTACCAGATTCACCAAGAAAATAAGAGAGAGGACCCAAATAAATAAAATCAGAAATGAAAGGGTAGAAGTAACAACCAATGCACAGAAACACAAAGGATTGTAAGAAATTACAATGAACAGCTATATGCCAAGAAATTGAAAAATCTGGGCTAAATACATACACCTCTAGAAACATACAATCTTCCAAAACAGAATCAGGAAGAAGCAGAAAATCTGATTAGATCTTTAACAACCAGCAAAATTGAAACAGTAATAATAATAAAAAAAACTTACTGGCACACAAATGCCCTGGACCAGATGGCCTCACAGCCAAATTTTACCAAACATTAAAAAACACCTGAACACCTCTCGTTCTCAAACTATTCCAAAAAGATCAAGAAGAGAGAAACCTCCCAAACTCTTTTCACCAGGCCAGTATTATCCTAATACCAAAACTAGGTAAAGACACAACAAAGAAAGAAAATTACAGGCCAATATCTCTGATGAACATAGATGCTAAAGTCCTCAACTAAATATAGGCAATCTAGATCCAGCAATACATTAAAAAGATCATACACCATGATCAAGTGGGATTAATTCCAGGAATGCAAGGATGGTACAATATTTGCAAATCAATAAATGTGATACATCACATAAAATGAAACACAAAAAGCACATGAATATATCTATAATGCAGAAAAGGCATTTGATAATATCCAGCATCCATTTATAATTTTAAAAAGTCAGCAAAGTGGGAATACAGGGAGCATACCTTAAATAATAAAGGCCATATACAAGATACATACTGCCAGCATCATACTCAATGGGCAAAAGATAAAAGTATTTCCCTTAAGGCCAGGAACAAGGCAATGGTGTCTGCTTTCACCACTCTTATTCAACATACTACTGGAAATCCTAGCCACAATGATCAGACAAGAAGAAGAAATAAAGGACATCCAAATTGTAACAGAGGGAGTAAAACTGTCCTTATTTGCAGATGACATGATAGTGTATATAGAAAACCCTATAAGGTCCACCAAAAAAAAACTACCTGACCTGAAAGTGAATCTGATAAAGTAGTGGGATACAAAGTCAGCAAGTAGAAATAGATGACATTTTTGTACACCAACAATTAATTATCAGAAAGAGAAACTAAGAAAATAATACCATTTACTATAGCAACAACAAAGAAAATGAAGTACCCAGGAATACATTTAACCAAGGAGGCAAAAGACCTGTACTCAAAAAGTTATAAAACACTGAAGAAAGAAATTAAGGAAGATGCAGATAAATGGGAGCATATACCATGTTCATGAACTGGAAGAATTAACATCATTAAAGTGGCCGTACTACCCAAAGTAATCTACAGATTCAATGCAATTCCTATTATAATACCAAAGATATACTTCACAGATGTAGAACAAATATTTCAAAAATTTATATGGAATCAGAAACAATCCTGAATAGCCTCAGCAATCTTGAGAAAGAAGAACTAAATTGGAGGAATCACAGTACCAGATATCAAAGTATACTAAAGGCCACAGTGATCAAAACAGTCCAGTACTGGCATAAGATCAGACACACATCAATGGAACAGCATAGAGATTTCAGAAATAAACCCATATCTTTATGGTTGATTAATATTTGACAAAGTGGTCATGAGTGTACAATGGAGTAAAAAAAGCCTCTTTAACAAATGGTGTGAGAATTGGACTTGTACATGCAAAAAAAAAAAGAAAAGAAAAAGAAAGAAAAGAAAAGAAAAAGAAACCAGACCATTAACTTACACCATACACCAGAATAAACTCAGAATAGACAAAGGACTTAAATACAGGTCAAGATGTCATAAAAAGCCTAGTGGAAAATATAGGCAGTAAAGTTTCAGATATCTCACAGAGCAATATTTTTGCTCATATATCTCCTAGGGCAAGGGAGATAAGGAAAAAATAACAAATGAGACATCAAATTAAAAAGCTTCTGCATGGCTAAAGAAACCAGCATCAAAATGAAGAGAACTGACACTATGGGAGAACATATTTGGCAATGATACTTCAGACAAGGGTTTAATCTCCAAAATCTATAAACAATTTGTACAATTCAACACTGGCAATAAAAACAAATGGGCAAAGGACCTGAACAGACATTATTTTCCAAGGAGGACATACAGATGACTAATAGAAATATGAAAAGATGCTCTACACCACTAGCCATCAGAGAGATGCAAATTAAAACAACAATGTGTTATTACCTCACACTTGTCAGAATTGCTATCTATAATAAATCAACAAACAAAAAGCACTGCTGAAGATGTGGAAAAAAGGGAACCCTAGTGCACTATTGGTTGGAGTACAGACTGGTGCAGCCAATGTGGAAAACAGTATGGAATTTCCTCAAAAATTAAAAATGGAACTGCCTTTAGACCCAGCAATTCCACTGCTGGGATTATGCCCTAAGAATCACACCAATTCAAAAGGACTTATGCACCCCTATGTTCATAGCAGTGCTATTGACAATAGCCAAGATTTGGAAACAGCCTAAGTGCCTGTTAGTAGATGAGTGTATCAAAAAACTGTGGTACATTTACACAATGGTACACTACGCAGTAGTGAAAAAAGAAGGAATTCCTGCATTTTGTGACAGCATGGATGGAACTGGAGACTATTATGCTAAGTGAAATATGTCAGTCGGTGAAAGACAAATATCTTATGAAATCACTTATAAGAGGAATCTAATGAACAAAATAAACTAATGAGTAAAATATAAGAGGCATAGAATCAGGGAGTAGACTGACAGCTGTAATGGGGAAGGAGGGAGATGGGGACTGATTGTAAGAAGGTGAAGCGATAAGCCAGACAGCATACTTGAAGAACCTATGAACATGGAAATGGTGTGGGGACTGACTATGAAAGTGGGGGATGGGCTAGGTAGAGGGGAGTGATGGGGGAAAATGGGGCATCTGTAATAGTATAAACAATAAATCATCAAAAATTTAAAAAAAGAAATATTAGCATCTGGAGAAAGTGTTGTGAGTCATTCATTTTTTTGGTGACATTGAAACATTGTGAGACAACGTGTATTCGGGGAAAAGCAAACAGCGAAATAGTTAACTGAAGCACACGCATTTACAAACAAGATTAGGAAGATCAGGAAAGAAGATAGAAGAAGGGCAGAGGAAGATGGAGGTAAGGTAGGAGGGAGTGGTTTCCACTTCCCCCTACACACAGGAGAAAAAGATAGCTGATCTGTGGAGGAACAGAGCAAACAGCTAACAGTACCTCAGCATATATGAAAATAAGAGACCAAAAATTGTAGCGGACATTAAAAACGAGATGCTCAGAAGAGTGCTTCAGGGACAATAAAGTCCCAGGGACCAGTATGGGGACCAGGGTGGCTGCAGCCCCAGGCCCGGTGCCCACTGGGTCTGCCACAGGGTTCTTGGGAGAGGGCTGGGTCAACTAACTGTTCCCTCCCCTGCCAAACAAGGTTTGAGCAGCACCACGAGAGACCTGGTTGCTTGAAGTCACAGAGAGTGGAACAAGTACTAAGCGGCAAACACACAGGGGCTGTGAGCACCCACAGACCCTGTGGATGCTGGCTGGGGAGAGTTGAGAGTCAGGCCATGATGCGCCCTGACCCTGATAGTCCCCAGTATGGCTGGACAATTAGGCTGTGCCAGAGGTCAGGCCACTGTATGGAGCCGCAGGCTTGAGTAGGAGGAATTTATCAAAAAGAAAAAGTGAAAAAAGCAACACTGTTAGGGGAATTCTCCTGCAATAATCGCTCCGGTCCCGTCCCCACCCAGCCAGGCAACACTCCCAAGGTAGTGCGGGAAGCCCTGCACCGCCCATAGCACTGGGAAGAATGTACGCCTGAATCTGTGGGGCCGGAGGCAGCCTGGCCAAGCACGCACACCCGCAACCTGGGGAGAGTATGCTGTGAAGGAGGCCTGGATTACACACCCAAGGCCCCACAGAGAGGCACCAGGCTAGCTGTGGGGAGAATGAGGGTGAGGCGGCCTGAGACGAATAGGGAAAGGAGAAAAGCCCCTCAGCCTGCTGCAGCCAGCAAGACAAGAAAGAGTGGTTTGGCCAGTTTAAAACCAGCAAGAAGCTTTTTTTTTTTTTTAAGTAATTCTTTATATTTTAATTTTTATTATATGTTATCAATCAATTCCTTTTCCTCTTTTTCCTACTTCCTCATTTTTTCAATTTTTTAACTACATACTGTTCAATTTTATTGTTGTTCAAGTACAATTTTCTGCCTTTTCCCCCCACCCATCCCCACCACCCTAGCCCTCCCAACCTCCTTCCAGTTTCCATCCCCTCCTTGTTATTGTCCATGTGTCCTTTTTTTCTTTTTTCTTTAAAAAATATATTTTAATTATTGTTCTTGTATAGTTTTCTGCCTTTTACTCCCAACCCAGCCTACTGCCCCAGCCCTCCCCACCTCCCACCCTTTTCCAGCCCCCACTAGTTTTTATCCATGTGTCCTTTACACTTGTTCCTGTAAACCATTCCCCTTTTCCCCTGAAATTCCCTTCCCTCTCCTCTCTGGTGACTGTCAGTGTGTTCTCAATTTCAGTGCCTTTGCTTATATTTTGCTTGTTTGTTTGTTTTGTTGATTAGGTTCCTGTTAAAGATGAGATCATATGGTATTTGTCTTTCACTGCCTGGCTTATTTCACTTAGCATGGTACTCTCCAGTTCCATCCATGCTGTTGAAAAGGGTAGGAGCTCCTTCTTGTTTTCTGCTGTATAGAATTCCATTGTGTAAATGTACCATAGTTTTTTGATCCTTTCATTTACTGATGGGCACCTAGGTTGCTTCCAACACTTGGCTATTGTAAATTGTGCTGCTATGAACATTGGGGTGCATAGGTTCTTCTGGACTGGTGTTTCAGGGTTCGTAGGATATATTCTTAGCACTGTAATTGCTGGGTCTAAAGGTAGATCCCTTTTTACTTTTCTTATAAAATTCCATACTGTTTTCCGTAGTGGTTGTACTAGTCTGCAACCCCACCAACAGTGCACTAGGGTCACCTTTTCTTCACAACCTCTCCAACACTTGTTTGTTGCTTTGTTTATGATGGCCATTCTGACTGCTGTGAAGTGGTATCTCATTGTGATTTTAATTTGCATCTCTCTGATAGCTAGCGATACTGAACATCTTTTCGTATGTCTCTGGATCCTCTGTATGTCCTCCTTGGAGAAGTTTCTGTTCAAGTCCTTTGCCCATTTTTTAATTGGGTTGCTTGTCTTCTTAGAGTGGAGTCATGTAAGTTCTTTATACATTTTGGAGATTAAACCCTTGTCTGAGGTATCATTGGCAAATATGTTTTCCCATACAGTTTGCTCTCCTTTTATTTTAATACTGTTTTCTTTAGCCATGCAGAAGCTTTTTATTTTGATGAGATCCCATTTGTTTATTCTTTCCTTTATGTCCCTTGCTTTAGGGGACATATCAGTAAAAATGTTGCTGCATGAAATATCTGAGATTTCCCTGCCTATGTTCTCCTCCAGGACTTTAATGGTGTCACAGCCTATATTTAAATCTTTTACCCACCTTGAATTTATTTTTGTGTATGCTATAAGTTAGTGCTGGAGTTTCATTTTTTTTTGCATGTAGCTGTGCAGTTCTCCCAACACCACTTGTTCAAGAGGCTATTTTTACTTCATTTTATGTTGCTGCCCCCTTTGTTGAAAATTTACGAACCATGGAGACTTGGGTTTATGTCTGGGCTCTCTGTTCTGTTCCACTGGTCCATGTGCCTGTTTTTATGCCAGTACCAGGCTGTTTTGATGACAGTGGCCTTGTAATACAGTTTTGTATCAGGTATTGTGTTCCCTCCTACTTTGCGCTTCTTTCTCAAAATTTCTGCAGCAATTTGGGCTCATTTATGGTTCCATATAAATTTTTGAAGTGTTTGTTATATGTCTATGAAATATGCCATTGGTACTTTAAGGTATTGTATTGAATCTGTAAATTACTTTGGGCAGTATGGATATTTTGATGACATTAATTCTTCCGATCCATGAACACGGTATATGCTTCCATTTGATTGTGTCTTCCTTGATTTCTTTCTTCAGTGTTGTGTAGTTTTGTGCATATAGGTCTTTTCCCTCCCTGGTTACATTTATTCCTAGGTAATTTATTTTTCTTTTTGTTATGTGGAATGGGATTTTTTTTCTTGATTTCTGCTTCTGCGGTTTCATTGATGATATACAAAAATGCCTTTGATTTCTGGATATTGACTTTGTATCCTTCTGTTTGGCCAAATTCATTTATTAGGTTGAGCAGCTTTTTGGCAGCATCTATAGGATTTTCTACATACACTATCATGTCATCTGCAAACAATGGTAGTTTTGTTTCCACCTTTCTGACTTGGTTGCCTTTTATTTCTTTTTCTTGTCTAATCTCTGTGTCTAAGACTTCTAATACTATATTGAATAGAAATGGTTAAAGTAGACATCCTTGTGTTGTTCCTGATCTTAGTGGAAAAGATTTTATTTTTTGCCCATTGAGTATGATGTTGACTCTATGTGTCTCATATATGGCCTTTATTATGTTGAGGAATGCTCCCTCTATTCCCACTTTGCTGAGTGTTTTTATCATAAATGGGTGCTGGACCTTATCAAATGCTTTTTCTGCATCTATTGATATAATCATGTGATTTTTCTCTTTGCTTTTGTTTATGTGATGTATTACATTTACTGATTGGCGAATATTGAACCATCCTTACATCCCTGGGATGAATCCCACTTGGTCATGGTGTATGATCTTTTTAATGTATTGTTGGATGTAGTTTGCCAATATTTTGTTGAGGATTTTAGCATCTATGTTGATCAGAGATATTGGCCTGAAGTTTTCTTTCTTTGTTGTGTCTTTATCTGGTTTTGGGATTAGGATGATTATGGCTTCATAAAAAGAGTTTGGGAGTCTTCTATCATTTTGGGTTTTTCCGAATAGTCTGTGAAGGATGGGGGTTAGCTCTTCCTTAAATGCTTTGGAGAATTCTCCTGTGAAACCATCTGTCCCAGGGCTTTTGTGTGTTGGGAGTTTTTTGTTTACTGCTTCTGTTTCATCTGGGGTTATTGGTTTGTTCAGGCTTTCTCCTTCCTCTTTATTGAGTTTTGGAAGATTATATTTTTCTAGAAACTTGTCAATTTCACCTAGGTTTTCATATTTCTTGGCATGTAGTTCTTCATAATAATTTCTTACAATCCTTGTTATTTCTGTGGTGTCAGTTGTAATCTCTCCTCTTTCATTTCTGATTGTGTTTATTTGGGTCCTCTCTCTTTTTTTCTTGATGAGCCTGCTTAAAGGCTTGTCAATTTTGTTTATCTTTTCAAAGAACCAGCTCCTGGATTCATTGATCCTTAGAATTGTGGTTTTAGTCTCTATGTTATTTAATTCTGCTCTGATCTTGGTTATTTCCTTCCTTCTACTTGCTCTGGGCTGTCTTTGTTGTTGTTCCTCAAGTTCTTGTAGGCGTACGGTTAACTTGTTTGTTTGAAATATTTCTGTCTTTTTTAGGTAGGCCTGTATCATACAAACTTCCCTCTGAGGACTGCCAAAGCTGTGTCCAATAAGTTTTGGGTCATTGTCAGTTCATTTTCATTTTTTTCCAGAAACTTTTTGATTTCCTCCCTAATTTCATTCTTGACCCATTCATTGTTTAATAACATGCTATTCAGTCTCCATGATTTTGAGGGTTTTGAGGTTTTCCCCTTGGGGTTGATTTCTAGGTTCAGTCCCTTGTGGTTCCAGTATATGCTTGACATGATTTGCATTTTCTTGAATTTTTTGAGGCTTGTTTTGTGTCCTATCATGTGGTCTATCTTTGGAAATGTTCCATGTGCATTTGAAAAAAATATGTATTTAATTTCTTTCAGATGAAGGGCTCTCTCTGTATATATCTGTTAAGTCCATTTCATCTAGAGTGTTGTTCAATGCCAAAATATCTTCGTTGATATTTTGTTTGGAAGATCTGTCCATTTTTGACAGTGAGGTGTTAAAATCCCCTACTATAATTGTGTTGCTGTCAATATCTTTCTTGAAGTCCTCTAAGATTTTCTTTATTTATTTGGGTGCTTGTATGTTGGGTGCATATATATTTACAATGTTTATGTCTTCTTGGTAGATTCTTCCCTTGAGTATTATGAAGTGACCTTCTGGGTCTCTCTTTATGGCTCTTCTTTTGACATCCATTTTGTCTGATACGAGTATTGCTACCCAGGCTTTATTTCCTGTTCATTTGCTTGGAAAATTTGTTTTACAGCCCTTCACTTTGAGTCTGTGTAGGTCTTTTGTCCTGAGGTGGATCTCTTGTAGGCGGCATATGTTTGGGTCATGCTTTTTTATCCATTCAGTGATTCTATGCCTTTTGATTGGAGCATTTAATCCATTTATGTTTCAGGTTATTATTGATAGGAACTTATTCATTGCCATTTTTGTGCCTGTGTACCTCTCTCTCTCTCTCTCTTTTTTCCTTTCCTTAAAGTAGTCCCTTTAGTATCTTTTGCAGCACTGGTTTGGTAGAGCTGTATTCTTTTAGACTTCTTTTGTCTGGAAGCTCCTTGTTTGGCCTTTTATCTTGATTGAAAGCCTTGCTGGGTAAAATAGTCTTGGTTGCAGGCCTTTGGTTCTCATTACTTGGAGTATTTCTTGCCATTCTCTTCTGGCTTGGAGAGTTTCCATTGAGAAGTCAGCTGCTAACCTTATTGGGGCTCCCTTGTATGTTACTTCATTTTTCTCCCTTGCTGCCTTTAAGATTCTCTCTTTGTCTTGGAATTTTGCCATTTTAAGAATGGTGTGTCTTGAAGTGAGCCTCTTTGGGTTCCTCTTGATTGAGAGTCTCTGTGTTTCCTAGATTCTTGTGACTTTTTTCCTCATCAAATTAGGGACGTTTTCCATCATTACTTTTTCAAATAGGTTTTCTATTTCTTGCTCTTCTTCTCCTTCTGGTATTCCTATTATATGGATATTGCATTTCATATTGTCTTGCATTTCTCTTTATCCCTCTTCATTCTTTCTGAGCCTCTTTTCCTTTTCTTGCTCATTCTGGGTGTTTTTTTTCTACTTTTTCCTCCAAGTGACTGATACTATCCTCTGCTTCATTGATTCTTCTTTTCATTTCTTCCACTGTGTTCTTCAGTTCAGAAATTGTATTCTTCATTTCCTCTTGGCCCTTGTTGATAGTTTCTATTTCCTTCTTCATGTTGATATAGTTTGCAGTGAGTTCATTGTAGTTTCCCTGTATTTTCTGGTAGCTCACTAAGAGCTCATGGAGCTTCCTGTCAATCATTGCTTTGAACTCAATATTTGATAGTTGAGTTGATTCTGTTTCATTTAGCATTCTTTCTGGTGCTTCCTCTTTTCCTTTCACTTGGGGATTGTTTCTTTGTATTCCCATTATTTGTGGGATTCTTCTCATTAGCCTCACCTTCTTAAATTGATCTGTTTTGGCTCCCTGGGTTTATGGTGTGAACTTCTGTGGTAGAATACCTGTGAGATTCAGTGGTGCAGTCTCCTTCGGGTATCCTGGTGATCTCAGCTTCCACTGTCTCAGTTGTTGGGATGCCCCTCTTTGGCACCAACTCTGTTTTTTTCACAGTTGCAGAGGTTTTTTTTGTCTCACTTGTGGGTATTTAAAAAGAGAAAAGAGGAAAAAAATGAAAAAAGAAAAAAAAAACAATGGAGGAGAAAGAGATAAATTTGAAAAGAAAGGAAGAAGGAATAAAAGAAGAAAGAAGTAAAGAGAAGCAAAAGGAGTTGAGTAGTAGAAAAGATAAAATAATAAAAAATAATAAAAAATTATTAAAAACAAAACAAAAACAAAAACAAAACAAAACAAACAAACAAACAAAAAACTCTTGCTGTTTTCAAATTGCCAAGGTGGTTTTTCTATTCTTGCGCGCTGCAGTGGCCGAGGGGTGACAGTATCGCTTTTCTCCCTCTTCAGCACTCAGTCGGCTTTGGGCTACTCTCCCCAGGGCTACCCTAGTAGTTCTGTGGGCAGAGCCTCAGGGCATGGGCTCTGAGCCTGCTTCCGAGTATGCACTTTCCCCAAGATTATGGGTGTGACCTTGGGTATCCCAGGGATCAAGCACTCCCCAGAGTTTATGGGTGTGAGCTCTAGGTCTCTTATGGGGCATGCGCCATCTTTGGTTTACAGGTGCAGGTTCGGGTTTTCTACGGAGCTTGCATGCTGTCAGAGTTTATGAGTGTGGGCTCTGTGGGTTCTCATGTTTTGCGTGCTCATCCTGGGTTCACAGGGGTGAGCTCCAAGTTTCCCATGGATTCTGTGCACTCCCCAGGTTTATGGGTGTGAGTTCCGGTTTTCCTACGTAGCACGTGCACTTCCAGAGTTTACGAGAGTGTGTTCCGGGTTTCTGTGGTGTGCACGCTCACCCTCAGTTGACAGGCATGAGCTCCGGGTTTCTGACGGATTGTGCACAGTCCCTGGGTTCACATGCATGGGCTCTGATTCTCCCACGGATCACTTGCACTCCCCAGGTTCCCAGCGTGGGCTATGTGTCTTCCACAAAGCCTCCTCCTCTGGTTGCAGGCACCTCTGGTTGCACCGGCTCTGGCGTACACTCCACCCAGGGCTATGTATGGGTGTTCATAAACCCAGCATGTTTGCCACTGAGACCTTAACTTCTCTGTCTGCGACTTCAAGCAACCAGGTCTCTCCCTCGTTGCTGCTCAGCTCTTGTTTCGGTGGGGAGCAAGCGGTTGATCTGGCTCTCTCCCTAGAGCCCTGCGGCAGAGCCAGCAAGTCCCAGGCCTGGGGCTTCAGCCACCTTGGTCTCCCCGCTGATCCTTGGGCTCTTATTGTCCTGAAGAACTCTCCTTACCATCTGGTTTTTCAATGTCCACTACAGATTTTGCTCTCCTATTTTCATATATGCTGTGGTACTGTTGGCTCTCTGCTCTGTTCCTCTGCAGATCGGCTATGTTTTTCTCCCTTGTGTAGGGGGAAGTGGAATCTGCCTCCTCCTACCATGCTGCCATCTTCCTTCTCCCAGGAAAAATATCTTGAAACATGCATGACAAAGGGATAATGTCTTTAATATAAAAAAGGATTATTTTAAATAAATAAGAAAAACAATACCTTTAACAGAGAAATGGACAAGGACATGGACTATTTGTAAAAGAAGAAATACAAATGCCTAATAAAATATTTCAAATATGCATCTTCAATACTATTAAAAGAAGTATAATTTTAAATAACTATGCAATAACCAATTTTCACACATCAGATTTGCCAAGAAAAATGAATATAGTCAGTGATTACTGAGCATGAAAAAGGCCCTTCATATATTCCTGGCAGGAGTAAAAGTTACTACACCCTTTAAGAATGACTATTTGACAGTATGTATCAAAAGCCCTAAGTAAAAGAAAAAGAATGTCCTTTGACATAAAAATCATAAGAAAATAATATAAATATGGCAAGGATAGTCCTGGCTAGTGCAGTTCAGTTTTTTGGAACATTGTCCTGTACATAGAAAGGTTACAGCTTCAATCCCCATTCAGGGCACATGCCTAGGTTGTGAGTTTGGTTTCCCCCTCCCGCAGTGGAGGCATGTAGGAGAGGCAACTGATCCATATTTCCTCTCACTTCAATGTTTCTCTCCCTTTCTCTTTCCCTCCCTTTTCTCCTCTCTAAAGTCAATACCCATGTTTTTGGTTGAAGATAAAAAAATGGAAGGCTATATGTACAAGGATGTTCATTCTAGTTTTGGTAATAATACTAAAATATTATAAACAAATGTTAAAATCGTGGAACTGGTAAATATACTATAGTGCATACTTACAATAGAAAGTTACATAGCCATTATGAAAATTGTGTCAATTTGTATTTATTAGAAGCAATTTTCTTGATGACTAAGATGAAAAATCAAATTTAAAATAGTACATATATATGTCTGTAAAATATACCCATCTTTATGCATGTGCATAGAAAACAGACTAAAAAGTGTATGCCTAAATGCCATTGGTGGTTATCAATCTTTTTTCTTTATAAAAGTTATAACAACTTGACTGAAGTATAATTTTTAACATAAAATGTACAGATTTTGAGTAAACTATTTAAGAAGTTTTTAATTTCTTCCTAAAACATCTTTATTGAGGTATAATGAACATACAATAAACTGCAAGTTTTTAAATTGTATAATTTGCTAAGTTTTGGACATACTTACACACCCATAACACTACAGCTACAATCAAGAGAATGAACACATCCATTACCCCAGAGTTTCCATGTGCATGATTGTAATCAACCCATCCTAACTCTTCCATCATACCACCTCCATCCTAGCAACTACTACCTTACTTTGTATCACTATAGATTCAATTTTCTACAATTTTATATAAACAAAATGTGTTGGTTTTAGTATGCCTTATTTCCCTAAATATAATTATTTGATACTCATCTATGCTGTTGGATTTTAAGTAGTTCATTCCTTTTTTCTATTATTTCCTTGTATAGACATATCACAATTCATTTATCCATTCACTTCTCTGTTGATGGACATTTGAGCTTTTTCCAGTTTTTACCTGTAACAAATAATGCTGCTATAAATATTCATGTATATACACATAAGTCTTTGTATGAACATATTCTTCCCTTTCTCTTGAGCAAATATCTAGGAGAAGAATAGCTTGGCCCTTATGGTATGTGAAATGTTTACCACTTTAAGAAATTACAAAAGTGCTTTTCAAGGCCTTGTGCCATTTTTCAATCCCACCAGTAACAATGTCTCAGAGTTCCAGTTTCTCCCATCTTTGCCCAACAGTTGATGTAAAGATATTCTTCAGCTTATAATGAGTTTGTCTTGATGAATCCATTTTAAATCAAAAATATTGTAAGTTGAAATGTATTCAATATATAAAACCTACTCAACATCATAGCTTAACCGAGCCTACCTTAAACATGTTCCCAACACAATATTGAAAAAATGTTGGCAACATACTACACTGTAGAGTATCACTTGTTTACAATCATGATAACATACCTGAGAGCTGGGATTCAGTGCCCATGTCCAGCATTATAAGAAATTATCTTACCACATATTACTAGGCCATTTAAAGATCAAATTAAAAAATTCAAAGTACAGTTTCTGCTGAATACTTATTGCTTTCCATATGTAAGTTATATCATATAGAACTCAAGTACCCATCAATAGATGAATGTATTAACTTGCTCATGCCCCCAACTCAGATTTTCGGCTGATCTTCCAACAAATAACCTGAACGATCAACGGAATCTTAGCTAATATGAAGTTTGGAAGCCAAGGAGTACAGAAGATGCTTCACAACTGGAGGTAAGGAAGTTTTTATAGGTTGAAGGGGAAATACATTGTGTGGTCCCTGTAGAAATTACAGCTTTGTGGCTCCCTTCCCTCCCAAGGCAGGGAACCCTCAGACCTAGGCCAGAAGTGACTTGGGAGAGTATATGGATTTGGGGAGATCCAGGCTACATACACAGAGCAAGCACCACGTCCATAGCTGCAGAACCAAATGCCATCAGGAAGAGTGCCAGAGAGAGGCTCTATCTCCCAAAAGGATCAGTGGCTGCAACTGGATCAGGGGCAGAAGGCTGTGGCACTCCATGACTGTGAGAGACTTTTGGCTTTTTGGAGAAGTGGTGTGAGTGGAGAACCAGACAGTGACTCGGTACTGTGGTGATTGTGTCACAGAGAGGCTTTTTAAAAGGGCCAGAGACCCTGTGTGCAGCTGCCCTGGTAGCAAAGGGAAAAGAGTGAAAGTGCAGTTGCTCTCATTCAGTATAGCTGGACAGAGAGATCAGAAGTTTACCTGCAAGGGGATTTCTGGGCCTCAGCCCCGTGTGGTTAGCTGGCTTGGGAAATTTGGTACTGTGTCTACTGTGAGGGCAGTTGCCTGGGAACTGGACAGTGGGAATTGAGTGCCTGAGATTATTTACAGCCAGGCAGTACCCCCTCCCCTGGCAGAGTTCAAACTTCTGAGAAAGGAAGGACAGACCCAGCCCCCACATCCTGCAGTATTGTAAGCACCCGCCCAATGAAGAAGCTCTGCGAAACAGGCAGGACAGATGCAAGAAAACCCTTCAGGGTGCATATTCACAGGAGAAAGACAGGAAGAGAAATACCAAAAGGGCCCATTTTGCATCTCTCTCAGGGAAACAAAACACACCAGTTCTGAGGGTTACATTCCATTGAGGCCAGCAAGGCAGGGAGATCAGAAATCAGTATAGCAAGGGGGAATCAGGGTCCTGCCCAGCCTTGGCTCTCACACAGAACTGCCATTGGCATCAAGCAGGAAAGTTAACTCTGTTACACAGATTGGCTCCTTCCCTGAATCAGACAGCTAGTTCATCAGTAACTATACATTATTGGAACTAAGATGGGACAGATCAAGACAGGTGGTACAGGGATGGGGGGACACATTCACAATTCTCCCAGAAGACTGAAAGATGCCTCCCAGGGGAGACCCAGGAATCCCACTTCCTGATCACAATAGAAGCCCCCTCTAGAAGCAGGAGAAGGTGATATATGTGATGCTGCCAGAAATGGACAACCCACTCCTGGACCTTGAGTTGATAAAAAGCCAGAGGTGGGTCCAGAAAGAGATGTCAGAAAGCAAACACCACACTCCACTAAGATGAATTCCACCTAGATCTTCCTCAGAATTTGTGTTAATTTTTTTCTCTCACATACACTTTCAACATTTATTTTTCTTCAATTGTATTCTAATTCACTATTTTTGTCCTTTATTTTTTAATTTATATTTTCATATTTTTATTTTATTTTTATTTCAAATCTCACATTGTACCATTCCCTTGTATTACTCCATTTTGCCTTCTTCCTGCTCTTTCTTATTTTTGTTTTAAATTTTATTTTTCCCCTTTCTCCACCTTATTCCTATTCCTTACTCTTACTATATCTCCTCTGTTTATCCTCACAAAATCATTTTTATTTCCTTTAGCTCACATTCTTTATCCCTTTATTATAATATTCTAATTTTCTTTCCACCTTTATTAATCATTGAATGTTTAGGAAAGATATTGTGGTTGTGGTTATTTTTCTTCAATTTTGTTCTGATTTGTTCATTATTTCTTTAATTTCAAATCTCACAGGTTACTGTCCCTTTGTCTTACTCCATTTTGCTTTCTACCTGCCCTTACTTATTTGAGTTTGGAATTTTATTTTTTCCTCTCTTAGCCTGAATTCCATCCCTTACTCTTATTATTTCTCCTCCCTCTATAGTCTCAGAATCATTTTTCTTATTGTAGACATTTCATATTCTCTTTTCACTGTCTATTAATATTCTTATTTTCTTTCCACCTTTATTAATTGTTGCTCATCTGTCATTGTTATTGACCCTGTTGTGTTTTTCCTTCAATTTTGTTCTTATTGGTTCACTATTTCTTCAATTTTTCCTCAACCCTCATGTTATACTCTTCCCTTTTCTTACTCTGTTTTGCCATCACCCCTTTTTAACTTACATTTTAAATTCTATTTACCCCTTTATTCATCTTGTTTCTATTCCCTACTCTTATTTTTTATCCCTCTTCCCTCTCAAAATTATTTTTTCTCCTTTAGACATCTCATATTATCTTTTTCCTATCTTATAATATTCTTACTCTCTTTCCACCTTTATTAGTCATTGCTCAGTTTTGACATTCCTCATGTGGTGGGGGGCAATTTTTGCTGGCATGGGTTTGGTTTTCTGGGCAGTTTTGTTCTATACTGACAGGATCTGTAAAAGAGCATACAAGATGTGGTGGGGGTTGTGACTCTCAGTCAGCCAGCTGGAGGGGAGAACCTACCAACAAATGAATCATCAATAAACAAAGACCAATTACAACAAGAAAGTCCACATTAACTGAATAAAAGGCATCCCTAGAGCATCCACATCAGGTGATCAAAGAAACTGCACCATTGAGTCCCACAAAACTCCTACCACAGAGGGCAACCACACAAAGACAGGCAGTCAAAGCAGAGCGATCTGAGATGCAGAAATAAACACAAAGAGTCACCTAAAATGGGGAGACAAAGAAACGACCTCTAATTGAAAGGAAAAGGGGAATCTCCAGGAAAAAAAAGCTAAATGAATTTGAGACAAGCAATCTATCACATAGAGTTCAAATAATGGCAACATGGATGCTCAAGGAACCCAGTGAGAACTACAAGGAACTTTATGGGAACTGCAAAGAACTTAGTGGGAACTACAATAGCATGAAAAAAAAAGACATAGAAACTATGAATAAGAACCAGGAGGAAATGAAGAATACAATAGAAGTAATTAAAAGCTGGAGTGGGGAGGAGTGCTGGGGGGGAAATGGAGACAACTGTATTTAAACAACAAAAAAAGAGAGAGAGAAAGAGAGAAAAAGAAGGAATTAAAAGCATGTTAGATGAAGCAGAGGACTGAATCAACCATCTGGAAGACAAGGTAGGAAAAAACACCCAATCAGAGCAACAAGATGAAAAAATATTCAGAAAGAATGAGGATAGTTTAAGGGAGCTTCAGGACAACATGAAAATTATCAACATTCACAACATAGGAATATCAGAAGGAGAAGACAAAGAGCAAGGGATTGAAAACTTGTTTGGAAAAGTAATGACAGAAAACTTCCCTAACTTTGTGAGTGAAAAAGTAACACAAGTCCAGAAAGCACAGAGCATCCCAATCAAGATAAACCCAAAGAGGCTTATTCCAAGACATATCATAATTAAAATGACAAAATTCAAAGACAAATAAAAAATCTTAAATGCAGCAAGGGAGAAATAGAAAGTAACATACAAGGGAGCTCCAATAAGGCCATCAGCTGATTTCTCAACAGACACACTACAAACCAAAAGGGATTGTCACAAAATATTCCAAGTAATGAAAAGCAAGGACCTGCAACCAAGACTAATATATTCAGCAATGATCTCATTTAAAACTGAAGGTGAAATAAAGAGCTTCCCAGACAAAAGACAGCTAAAAGGCTACATGTCCACCAAGACAGCATGGCAAGAGATGCTAAAGGGACTACTTTAATATGAAGAACAGAGAGAAAGAGAGAGTGTGCAGCAGAGGTACAAAGGGGAAAATGGCAATGTTTAAATACTTCTCAGTAATAACTTTAACTGTAAATGGACTAAATGCTCTAATCAAAAGACACAGGATAGCTGAATGGATGAGGAAACATGACCCACAAATATGCTGTTTACAAGAGACCAACCTCAGAACAAATGAGTTACACAGGCTGAAAGTAAATGGTTGGAAAAAATATTTCATCCATGCAAATGGACATGAAACAAAAGCTAGGGCAGCAATACTTGTATCGGACAAGATACACTTCAAAAATGAGGACATAGTAATAGACAAAGAAGGTCACTACGTAATAGTGAAGGGAATTGTCCAATGAGAGGATATAACCCTTGTAAATATATATACACTCAACATAGCAGCACCTAAGTACATAAGGAAAATTTTGGAGGGCTTTAAGAAGGAAATTGACAGAAATATATTCATTATAGGGTATTTTAACACCCCACTTTCAACAATGGTTAGGTATTCCAAACAAAGAATCAACAAGAATATTGTGGCATTGAACAACACTCTAGAACAGATGCATTTCATTGATATTTACAAAATATTTCACTTCAAAGAAGCAAAGTACACTTTCTTTTCTAATTTACATGGATCATGTTCAAAGAAGGACCACACAGTAAGACACAAAATAACCTTTAACAAATTCAAGACAATTGAAATCATATCAAATATCCTCTTGGATCACAATGTCTTGAGATTAGAAAACAACCTCAAGAAAAAACTCAAAAATATTCAAATACCTGGAGACTAAGTAACATGTTGTTGAATAATAAATGTGTTTAACAATGAGATCAAGAAAGAAATAAAAAAAGTATCTGAAAAAAATGAAAATGAATACATACAACCCAAAAGCTAAGAAACACAGTAAAAACAGTCCTGAGTGAAGTTCACAGCAATTTATGCCTACCTAAATAAGACAGAAATATCTCAAGTAAACAGTCTAACCCTACATGTAAAAGAACTAAAGGAACAACAATGAACAAAGCCCAGAGTGAGTAGGAGGAAGGAAATAATCATGATTAGAGCAGAATTAAATGACATAGAGATTAAACTGAAATTCAAAGGATTAATAAATCCAGGAGCTAGTTCTCTGAGAAGATAAACAAAATTGACAAATGTTGTACCAGACTCACCAAGAGAGAGGACCCAAATAAATATAATCAGAAACAAAAGAGGAGAAGTAACAACTGATATCACAGAAATAGAAAGGATCATAAGGAATTACTATAAACATCTACATACCAAACAATTAGGCAACCTAGGCAAAATGGAAGAATTTGTGGAAACATACAATCTCCCAAAACTGAATCAAGTAGAAGCAGAAAGACTGAACAGACTGATAACAAACAGAGAAATTGAAGCAGTAATAAAAAAACTCCCAGCACACAAAAGCCCTGGACCATATGGTTTCACAGGCAGAATTTACCAAACATTCAAAGAAGAACTAATATCTATCATTCTCAAACTATTCCAAATATTCAAGAAGGAGGATACCCAAACTCTTTTTACAAGGCCAATATTATCTTAATTCCACAACCAGGTAAGACACAACAAAGAAAGAAAATTTCAGGCCTATATCTCTTATCAATATAGATGCTAAAATCTTCAACAAAATATTAGCAATCCAGATCCAGCAATACATCAAATAGGTCATACGCCATGATCAAGTGGGATTTATTCCAGGGATGCAAGAATGGTATAACATTCACAAATCAATAAACATAGTACATCACATAATCGAATTGAAAGACGAAAATCACATGATCAAATCAAAAGATGCAGAAAAGACATTTGACAAAATCCCATACACATTTATGATAAAAAATACTCAGTAAAGATGAAATAGAGGCAGCATATTTCAACCCAATAAAAGCTATATATAAGAAAACTACTTGACCACCTTACACTCAGTGGGCAAAATCTAAAAGCATTTCCCTTCAGATCAGGAACAAGAAAACATTGTCTGCTTTCACCATGCTTATTCAATACAGTGCTGGAATTTCTAGTCCCATTAATTATCCAAGAATAAGAAATAAAAGACATCCACATTAAAAAAAGAGGAAGTAAAACTCATTTGTAGATGACATGATAGTGTACATAGAAAACACTATAGTCTCCGCCAATAAACTACTCAACCTAATAAGTGAATATGGCAAAGTAGGAGGATACAAAGTCAATATTCATAAATCAATGGCATTGTTGTACAACAACAATGAAGCATCAAAAAGAGAAACTAAGAAGGAATATCTCATTTACTATAGCAACAAAAAAAAGTACCTAGAAACAGATTTAACCAAGGATGTAAAAGACTGATACTCAAAAAGCTATAGAGCACTGAAGAAAATGTGGAACATACAAGTAAATGGAAGCATATAATGTGTTCATGGATTGGAATAATTTTTATTAAAATGTGCATACTACCCAAAGCAATCTATAGGTTCAACACAATTCCTATTAAAATACCATGGGCATATTTCAGAAATCTAGAACAAATAGTCCAAAAATTTATATAGAATTAAAAAAGACCCCATATAGCCTCAGCAATTCTGAGAAAGAAGAACAAATTTGGAGGGATAGCATTACCTGATATTAAAGTATACTACAAGGACACTATAATCAAGACAGCCTGGTAGTGGCACAAGAAAAAAGATATCAATGGAACAGAATAGAGAGGCCAGAAAGAAACCTATGTCTCTATGGTCAATTAATATTTGGCAAAGGGAGCACAGACATACATGGAGTAAAGCAGTCTCTTCAATAAATGATGTGAAAACTGGACTGGTACATGAAAAAGAAAATGAAACTAGACCACCAAGTTACACCATACACTAGAATAAACTCAAAATGGATAAAGGGCTTAAACATAAACCATGATACCATAGCAGTCCTAGTAGAAAACATAGGAAATTTCAGACACCCCACATAGCCATATTTCTGTTGATATATTTCCTAGGGCAATGAGAATAAAGGACAAAATAAACAAATGGGACTATGTCAAATGAAAAAGTTTCTGTGCAGCTACAGAAACTATCATCAATGTGAAAAGGCAACTGACTGTTTGGGAGAACATATTTGCCAATGATACATTGGACAAGGGTTTAATCTCCAAAATATATAAAGAACCCATACAACTCAACACCAGGAAGATAAACAACCCAATTAAAAAAATGGGTGAAAGATCTGAATAGGCACTTCAAAGAGGACAGAGAGATGGCCCATAGGCATAAGAAAAAGCGCTCAACATCACTAGTCATCAGAGAGGCACAAATTAAAACCACAATGAGATATCACCTCACACAATGGCCATTATTAATAAAGCAAAAAACAACAAATGGTTGCAAAAATTTGGAGAAAATGGAACCCTAGTGCCTTTTGGTGGGAATGTAGATTGGTGCACCCAATGTAGAAAACAGCATGGAATTTCCTTAAAAAAATAAAGATGGAACTGCCTTATGACCCAGTGATTTCACTGCTGGGAATATACCCTATGAATCCTGAAACACCAAATCAAAAAAACTTATTCACTCCTGTGTTCATAGTAGCACTATTTACAATAGTGTTGGAAACAGCCAAAGTGCCCATAAGTGGATGAGTATATTTAAAAAACTGTGGTACATTTACACAATGGAATACTATACATCAGAAAGAAAGAAGTCCTACCTTTTTCAATAACATGGATGGAACTGGAGACTATTATGCTAAGTGAAATACACCAGTTAGTGAAAGACAAATACCATATGACCTCACTTATACCTGAAATCTAATGAACAAAATAAACTAACGAAGAAAATAGAGCCAGAGACATGGAAACATGGAACAGACTGATAGCTATAGAAGGGGAGGAAGGAAAGGCGGAATGGTGGAAGGAAGGGGAAGGGATTTGTCAAAGAACATGCATGAATGACTCATGGACATGACAATGGAAAGTGATTCACTGAGGGCAAGAGGAGTGGGCTGGCTGGAGGAGGGCAAAAGTAAAAAAAGAGATTAGAACAATTGTAATAGAATAAACAATAAAAACTTTTTAAAATTTAGATCATATGGTATTTTTCTTTCTCTGTCTCATTTCACTTTGCATAATAACCAAAAGGTCAATTCATGTCATCAGTAGTGTCAGGGTATTTTCCTTTTTCATGGTTGTGATATATAGATATCACAACTGTGTTATCCATTCCTCCACCATTTAAGAATGCTTCAATTGTTTCTATTGCATGTCTTGAGTATTGTAAATAATGCTGCAGTGAACATGGGAGTGGGAAAATCTCTACAAGATAGTGATTTCATTTTCATAGTGTATATACCCAGAAGTGGAATTGCTGGATCATATAGTAGTTTTAATTTTTGAGGAACATCTACACTCCATTTCATTGTGGCTGAACCAATTTACATTCCCACCAACAGTGCACTGGGGTTCCCTTTCTCCACATCCTCACTGACATTTGTTATCTCTTTGTCTTTTAGGTAATAGACATTTTAACAAAGATAAGGTGATATCTCATTGCGGTTTTGATTTGCATTTGTTTAATGACTAGTGGTGCTGAACACCTATTCATGTAGTTTTTGGCCATTTTATGTCTTCTTTGGAAAAAAATGTCTATTCATGTCTTTTGTCCATTTTAAAATCATATATTTTTTTCTATTGAGTTGTATGAGTTTCTTATCTATTTTGGATATTAATCCCTTATGAGATACACTTTGCAAGTATTTTCTACCATTTTGTAGATTTCCTCTTTATTTTGTTGTTTCTTTTGTTGTGCTAATTTTTTCTTTTTAGTTTGATGTAGTTCACTTGTTGATTTTTGTTTTTCTTAATTGTGCTTTAGGTGTAGTATCTAAGACCAATATCAAGGAGCTTTCCCCTATATTTTCTTCTAGGAGTTTTAGGATTTCATACCTTACAGTTAAGTGCTTAATCTATTTTGAGCTAACTTTCTGAGTAGTGTAAGACAAGAATCTAATTTCATTTTTTTGCATGTTAATATTCAGTTTTCCCAACACCATTTTATTGGAAAGACTATCTTTCTCTAATGAGAATTCTTGCCTTGCTTCTCAAATATTAGTTGACTTATATACATGAGTTTATTTCTACATTCTCAATACTTTCTATAGTTCTCTGTGTCTGTATTTATGATAGTATGGTACATTTTAAATATTATAGTTTTGTAATATAGTTTGAAATCAAGGCATGTGATGCCTCCAGTTTTGTTTATCTTCAAGATTTTTTTTTGGCTATTCAGAGTCTTTGTGGCACGTACAAATTTTAGGATGTTTTCTCTATTTCTATGAAAAGTGGCATTGAAATTTTGAAAGGGATTGCATTGATTCTATATAAGATGTTGGTGGTATGGGCATTTTAACAATTATTCTTCTAATCCATGATGAAAGATATACTTCCATTTATTTCTTTCTTCCTTAATTTCTTTTATAAATGTTTTATAGTTTTGGGTGTATAGGTATTTCACTTCCTTGATTAAATTTATTCTTAAGTATTGTATCTTTTTTTGTTTTGTTGTAAATAGAATTGCTTTATTTGTTTTTCAGTTAGTTCTTTTTAGTATATAGAAACAATTAATTTTTTGTACACTGATTTTGTATCCTTCAACTTTACTTAATTTTTAAATTAACTCTAATGGTTTTGAGGTGAAAACTTTAAAATGTTCTATATATAAGATCATATAATCAGCAAAGGCAGGTAATTTTACTTCTTTTTTAAGTATATTTTATTGGTTATGCTATTACAGTTTTCCCAATTTTCTCTCTTTATCCCTCCTCTGCCCTGCACCCTCCATCCCTCCAGCATTCCCCACCTTAATTCATGCCCATGGGTTGTACATATAAGTTCTTTGAATTCTCTGTTCTCTATATCATTTTGACCTCTCCCCATCTATTTTATGCATACCAATTATGCTACTTATTTCCTGTATATTTTTCCTCCTATTTGTCCCCTCCCCCTTTTTACTGAAACCCTCCATGTGATGTCCATTTCTCTGATTCTGTTCCTGTTTTAGTTGTTCACTTGGTATTGGTTTTTGTTGTTTTTCTTTTCTTTTAGGTTCATTCTTTGATAGTTGTGAGTTTGTTGTCATTTTACTGTTCAGTTTTTGATCTTCAATTTCTTAGATAAGTTCCTTTAACATTTCATATAATAAGGGCTTAGTGATGATGAACTCCTTTAAGCACTTTATCTGCCCTCCCATTCTAAATTATAGCTTTGCTGGATAGAGTAATCTTGGATGTAGGTCCTTGCCTTTCATGACTTCAAACACTTCTTTCCAGCCCCTTTATGCCTGTAGGATTTCTTTTGAGAAACCAGCTGAGAATATTATGGGAACTTCTTTATAGGTAACTGTCTCCTTTCCTAATGCTGCTTTTAAGATTCTCTCCTTATCTTTAATCTCAGGTAACTTAATGATGATATGCATTGGTGTGTGTTTCCTTGGGTCCAACTTGTTTGGGACTCTCTGAGCTTCCTGGACTTCCTGAAAGTCTATTTCCTTTGCCAGATTGGGGAAGTTTTCCTTCATTATTTGTTTTAACAAGTTTTCAATTTCTTGCTCTTGTTCTTCTCCTTCTGACACACCTATAATCCAGATATTGGAATATTTAAAGTTGTCCCAGAGGTTCCTAAGCCTCTCTTCATTTTTTTTTTTTGAATTCTTGTTTCTTCCTTCTGATCCAGTTGGATGATTATTTCTTCCTTTTGTTCCAAATAATTGATTTGAGTCCTGGTTTCCTTCCCATCACTGTTAGTTCCCTGAATATTTTGCTTTATTTCACTTTGCGTATCCTTCATTTCTTCTTTCACTTTTTGACCAAGCTTAATCAGTTCTGTGAGCATTTTGATTACCAGGGCTTTAAATTCTCCATCAGATAGGTTGGCTATTTCTTTGTCACTTAGTTCTCTTTCTGGAGTTTTGCTCTGTTCTTTCATTCGGGCCATATTTCTTCCTCTCAGTGCACCTGTTAAGTTGTGAAGGGAGGGGCCTTAGGTATTCACCAGAGCAGAGCAACCCTCTTTGCTGTGCTGCGGCACTCTCTAAGAGGGAGGGGCCAGAGAGGAAAAAAATGCAGCTCGCCCGCTCGGTTCTAGCCTACTTTCCAATAAACCCTCTTGTGAGACTGGAAGTTTCTCCCACTGTGGCAACCCCTGCCATAGTCCACAGTCAGCTCTGAGTCTCAGGTTCCCGTTTCGCCAGCCCCACCTGTGCAGTCCACCACTTCACAGCAAGTTCTCTCCATCCACCCGTCTTACTGGTCTGGTTGGTCTGGGTGACTTTTTCTTTAATTTCTTGGTTTTCAGAGTTCCATGCAGTTTAATTTTTCTGGCACTTCTGGTTGTTTATTGATTTTAGATTGGTTGTTATCCTCCTTTTGGTTGTGTGAAGAAGCGAAGGTTTCTACCTACACCTCCATCTTGGCTGGAACTCTGAAAAGAAAAAACAATTTATTTCTCTAGTTCTGATTTGGATGCCTTTATGTCTTTTGTTTGGATAACTCCTCTGGCTAGGACTTGCAGTACTATTTTGAGTAGGCAAGGTGAGAGCACCCTTGTCTTGCTCTTAGAGGGAAAGCTTTTAACCTTTCACTGTTGATTATAATGCTAGCTGTGGATTTGTTATATATGGCCTGTATTATGTTGGGGTAATTTTGTCCTATTCCTAATTTATTGTTAGTTTTTATTATGAAAGAATGTTGAATTTTGTCAAATGCTTTTTCTGCATTTATTTAGATGATCACATGGTGATATATCACATTTATTGATTTGTATATAGATTTGTTAATCCATCTTTTAACACAGGAATAAATCCCACTTGATCATGGTATACGACCCATTTAATGAACTATAAATTTGATTTGCTAGTATTTTGTTAAGAATTCATTAGGAATATTGACGTGTAGTTTTCTTTTCTTATAGAATACTTATCTACCCTTGGTGTCAAGGTAATACTGTTCTTGTAAATGAGTTTCAAGGTAATCTCTCCTCTCCTTTTTTGGAAAGATTTTGAAAAGGATTGCTGTTAATTCTTTAAATGATTTTGTGGAATTCATCTGTAAAGCCAGTGATCCTGGCCACTTCTTCATTGGAAGATTTTTGTTTACTAACTGTTGGGAACTGCCCTGCCTAGTTTCAGAAGCTGTAACTCCCCATGGCTAAGGCTGGGTGAGAGACCTTGGGACCATAAGCCACTAAGGAGACAAAGCTTATCTCCCAGGCAGGGGTGCTGCCTCTGTCCTCTTTACTTCACCCTGATTGGGCCCAAGCCTGACCAGTTAGCCAATGACAGGTAAGATTCCTCAAGGGAAGGACAACCTAAGACAGGCATGGTCATGAAGGGACCCCCAGGAAGGACTTGGGGGGCTATAGAAAAAGGGGATGATGGACCCTCACCTCTCGGCTTTGACAGCGTCCTCATTCTGTCTGCAAGAAGTCTTCTAATCCCTTGGCTGCCTTACTTCCCCTGCCTGACTTAAGCCTGAAAAAATGACACAGTATGGGGCAGCTCTGGACTGGAACTGCTGGTTCCCTGGGGTGATCAGGCCTAAGATATAATACATAAAATCCTGTGAAAACTGATTTGCCAAGAATGACCTCAGCTTTCTGATAAGGGTCCAAGCATAAAATTACTTTGTTTCCCAAAGTTTTATAGCCTTTTAGTTAACTTACTCTGACTCAGAATAAGCCTCCACAGTTCTTTGTATGTTATCTATTGTTTGATCCTTACTGCCTGACAATGATTGATGAGCTTTACCTGTATTCCTGTGCAATTTGAACTCAATAAAAGCCCACTGAGGAAAAGGCTCTTGGCCCTTCTCCTTTGAGAGATCAGCCACCTTTCTTCCCCAAGCAGATCATACCTTGGTAGACTTATTCTTATAGTGGCAGACAGTGGACTCTGTGGGCAAAGCTCCCCCACATGACTCAAACTCTTTGCACATTATTTGTCTATTCTGATTTTCTATTTTTTCATGATTCAGTCATCATAGGTAGTATGTTTCTAGGAATTTATCCATTTATTCTAGGTTGTTCAATTTTTTGGTATGTTATTGTTTATTGTAGTATCTTATGATCTTTTGTATTTCTGTAGCATCACTTGTAATGTCTCCTTGTAATTTTATTTATTTGAGTTCTCTCTCTTTTTTTCTTGGTTAGGCTAGCTAAAGATTTGCCAATTTTGCCTAACTTAAAGGAAAACTTAAACATTAGATAACTGCAAATTGAAATGACAGTGAGATATCACCTCATACCTGGCAGAATGATTATCATCAATAAATCAACAAACAAGTGTTGGTGTGGCTGTTGAGAAAAGGGAACCCTAGTGCACTGTTGGTGGGAGTGCAGACTGGTGCAGCCACTGTGGAAAGCAGTATGGAGTTACTCAAAAAGTTAAAAATAAACCTGCCTTATGACCCAACAATTCCATTTATGGGAATATGTCAAAAATATTGAAACACTATTTGAAAGAATATATGCAACCCTATGTTCATTGCAGCACTATTTACAATAGCCAAGATATGGAAGCAACTTTTCATCAGTAGAGGAATGGATAAAAAAAGATGTGGTATATCTACAGAATGGAATACTACTCAGTTGTAAAAAAAGAAAAAGGAAAAGGAAATCTTACCTTTTGGAAAAGCGTGGATGGACCTGGAGAGCATTGTACTAAGTAAAATAAGCCAGTCACAGAAAGACAAGTGCCATATGATTCCACTCATATATGGAATCTAATTAACAGACAACTGGTAAGCCAAATAGAGACAGATTCATAAAGAGCAGGCTGACAGCTGTCAGGAGAAGAGGGTTGGAAGACAAGAGCAGGGGAGGAGAGATTGAGAATAAAGGGAAAAAAGTGAAGAAGCTCATGGACACACATAACGGTGGGGGAATTACCCAGGGTGGAGAGCAGTGAGGAGAGGTGGAGGAGGGTATATGGGTGATAAATGGTGATGGAAGGCACTTGACTTGTGGTGAAAACACAATACAGTGTATAGACGAATTGTTGTGGAATTGTGCACCTGAAATCTGTATAATTTTGTTAACTAGTGTCACCCCAATAAATTTAATAAAAAGGAAAAATAAATAAAATAAAGATAAAAACCTTGCTCTTAGTTTTGTTGATCTTTGCTATTATGTTTTGATTCTCTATTTCATTAATTTATGTGCTAATCTTTCTTATCTTCTGCTTACTTTAGTTTGTTCTCTTTTTCTACTTCCTTGAAGTGTAAACTTCAGTTGTTTATTTGAAATCTTTGTTTTTTTAATGTAAACATTTATCACTATGTATTTTCTTAAGCACCGCATTTGCTGTATCACATAAGTTTTGGTATGCTATATTTCCATCATTTTGGTTTCAAGATTTTGCTTTTTTCCCTCTGATATTATATTTGACCCATTAGTTATTCAGAAATGCATTGTTCAGTTTCCACATATTTGTGCATTTTTCAGTTTTCCTCTTGTTATTGATTTTCAGTTTCATACCATTGTGGTAAAAATATATTAAGTATGATTTCAATCTTTTTTAAATTATATTTTATTGATTATGCTATTACAGTTGTCCCATTTCTCTATCATCATTCCCCTCCACTCTTCATACCCCCTCAAACCCACATTCCCCCCTTTAGTTCATGTCCATGTTTCATAAGTTCTTTAGCTTCTAGTTTTCCCACATTATTCTTGCCCTCCCCCTGTCTATTTTCTACCTACTGTCAATGCTACTTATTCTCTGTACCTTTTCTCCCTCTCTCCTCCTCCCACTCCCTGTTGCAAACTGTCTATGTGATCTTCATTTCTGTGTTCCTGCTCCTGGTCTAGTTGTTTGCTTAGTTTGCTTTTGCTTTAGGTGTGGTTGTTAATATCTGTGAGTTTGCTGTCCTTTTACTGTCCTATTTTTATCTTCTTTTTCTTAGATAAGTCCCTTTAACATTTCATATAATAAAGGCTTGGTGATGATGAACTCCTTGAACTTGACCTTATCTGAGAAGCACTTTATCTTCCCTTCCATTCTAAATGACAGCTTTGCTGGATAGAGCAATTTTGGTTGTAGGTCCTTGACTTTCATGACTTGGAATACTTCTTTCCAGCCCCTTCTTGCCTGCAAGGTCTCTTTTGAGAAATCAGCTGACAGTCTGATGGGAACTCCTTTGTAGGTGACTGTGCCTTTATCCCTTGCTGCTTCCAGAATTCTCTCCTTCATTTTAATCTTGGCTAATGTAATTATGATATGCCTTGGTGTGTTCCTCCTTGGGTCCACCTTCTTTGGGACTCTGAGCTTCCTGGACTTCCTGGTAGTTTATTTCCTTTGCCAGATTGGGGAAATGCTCCTTTATTATTTGTTCAAATAAGTTTTCCACTTGTTGCTCTTCCTCTTCCCCTTCTGGTACCCCTATAATTTGGATGTTGGGACATTTATAGATGTCTTGTAGGTTCCTAAGCCTCTCCTCATTTTTTTTTTGAATTCTTGTTTCTTCATTGTTTTCTGTTTGGTTGTTTCTTTCTTCCTTCTGGTCAACTCCATTGATTTGAGTCCCAGCTTTCCTCCTATCACTATTGATTCCCTGTGCATTTTTATTCATTTCACCTATTGTAGCCTCCATTTGTTCCTCTAATTTGTGACCAAAGTCAACCAATTCTGTGAGTTTCCTAATCACCAGAGCTTTGAACTGTGCTTCTGATAGGTTAGCTACCAGTGCTATGAGCTCTGCATCTGATAGGTTGACCACCTCCTGGTCACTCAGATGAATTAGCTCTGGGGCCCCAGTCTGTTTTCCCTTTTGAACCATCCTTGGTTTTGGTTTTTATGTTTTTGTCTGGTCGCGTCTGTTACATGGTGAGGGGTGGAGCCTTAGGCGTTCACAAGGGCGGGGCAGCCCAGTTGCTGGGTTGTGATGCTGGATGTGGGGGCAGGGTCTGAGAGGAAACAAAGGCTCTACCTCCGCACTGTCTTGTGGATTCCAGTCCCTTCAGCCTCTTTCCCCTATCAAATTGGGCTCTTCTGGTGCTGATTTCCATGTGGGTGGGCCTGTGCATGCTCCAGGACCCCATGGGTCTCCCCAAAGAACTCTTCTGTGAGGCTGGGACTCCCCCCCAGCACCTCAGCCCCTACAACTATTTTCAATCAGTGCTTTTAGGCTTCACTTCCCAGTGCTGTGGCCCTGTGTTGCGCAGTCTGTCTTGCTGCCCATTTTTGCCTGGCTTATCTGTGTGCAAATGTGTGTCCGCAGTCTGCTGCCTTGTGTACCCCGCCTGGCCTCCCCGTGTTCAGCAACGCTGCCGTCTGTGCTCCTGGAATGACTGCGTTCCTGGGACTACCACCAGCCTATCTGGCCATGATCTGACTCCACCAGCCACGGACTCAGCTGGCCGCTGAGTCCATCCCTCTTGCCAGTCTTGGTGAGTTGTTGGTGCTGGACTACTGCACAATTCAATTTTTTTTCTGTCCTGGTTGGGTTTTCTTTTTTTTTGGTTCTATATTTTTGTTGTCCTTAATCTTGGTTATGAGAGGAGGCATGGCGTGTCCAGCTATGCCTCCATCTTGGCTGGAAGTCTCAATCTTTTTAAATGTACTAAGATTTGTGACATAACATATGATCTATCCTGGAATATGTTTTACATACATTTGTGAAGAATGTGTACTCTAGCTATTGGATAGAATGTTCTGTATATGATTGCTAGGTTAATTTGATCTAAAGTAGTGTTCAAATCCATTATTTTCTTATTGATTTTCTGTCTAGAGGATCAATCCATTGTTGAAAATAGGGTATTTTAGTCCCCTACTATTGTTGTATTGCCTACTTTCCTTTCAGATCCCTTGATATTTCCTTAATATATTTTAGATGCTCCAATTTTGGGCTTTCTCATCTTTTTGATGTCTACAAAGTTTGCAGTGACAGCCTCTGTTTTATTTCTGATGTGTGTAACTTGTATCTTTTCTCCTTACCTTGCTAGAGTTATGTGAACTTTATTGATTTTTATAAAGAACTAGCTTTTTGTTTCATTTATTTTCTATTTTCAATTTAATTGTGATTTATGTTCTCATCTTTATTATTTTCTTCCTTCTGCTGGCTTTGTGTTATTTTGTTCTTCTATTCTAGTTTCTTGAGTTGGGCTTTATATTATTAATCTGAGACTTTACCTCTTTTCTAACATTAGCAGTTAGTGCTATAAATAGTCCTCTCAGCACTGTTTTAAGTACATCCCACAATTTGCTATGTTTTATTTTAATTAGCATTTACTTACATGCATTTTTAAATTCTTATGAGTCTTACTATTTGACCCACAAATTATTAAGAGATTTAAATTATGAAATCTCTATTATATAGAGATTTTTTTATTTACTTGTTATTACCAATTTGTTGTTTGATTATATTATGGTCAGAAAACACACTGAATAATTTCAATTATTTTAAATTCAGCTATTTGTTGAGGTTTGTTTAATTACCCAAGACAGAGTCTACTTGTTATATATTCCAACAGCTTTTAAAATGAATATTTTGTCTTCTATCGTTGGGTGCAATGTTCTATAAATGTTGATTAGATCCTGTTGTTGATGGTCTTGTTGAACTCATCAATATAACTGCTGATTTTTTTTCCTGTCCTATACATTCTTCATGAGGGGTGTTGAACTCTTCAACTGTAATGGTGGCTGTATCTCTTTTTCCTTTAAATTCTATCAGCATTGGCTTTATATATTCTACAGCTCTGTTTTTTGGTACATACACACTAAAAACTACTATGTTTTCTATATGGCTAACCCTTATATCATTATATAATACTCTTTATCTGTTCCTGATAATTTTCTATGCTACAAAGCCTACTTTACCTGATATTAACATACCAACTCTTGCTTTCTATTGATTGCATTTTCTATACTACATATTTTCCTATCCTATTCTCAGAAAACTATATTTTTAAATTTGAAGAGAGAGAGTTCGGTCATATTTTCTTTTCAAATATCAAAATGTCTGCTTTTGTTGGTGTGCTTAAAACTTTTACATTTTTGTATATTTTATTTATTATGGTTTACAGTTGTCCCATTTTTTCTCCCCTTTATTCCATTCCACCCTGTACTCTCCCTCCAAAAATCCACCGCCGAGTTCATGTCCATGGGTCATACATAGAGCTTCTCTGGTTTCTTCATTTTCTCTACTATTCTTAACTTCCCCCTGTCTGTTTTGTGCCTAGCAATTATGCTTCTCATTCCATGTACATTTTTCCCCATTATACCTCTACCTCCTCCCTGTTGACAACCCTCCATGTGATCTCCATTTCTGTGATTTTTGTTCCTGTTCTAGTTGTTGGCTTAGTTTTTGTTTTTGTTTTTGTTTCAGGTTCAGTTGCTGATTGTTGTGAGTTTGTGGTCATTTTACTGTTTGTAGTTTTGATCTTATTCTTCTTAGATAAATCCCTTTAACATTTCATATAATAAGGGCTTGGTGATGATGAAGTCCTTTAATTTGACCCTATCTGGGAAGCACTTTATCTGCCCTCCCATTCTAAATGACAGCTTTGCTGGAGAGAGTAATCTTGGATGTAGGTCCTTGCCTTTCATGACTTCAAGTACTTCTTTCCAGCCCCTTCATGCCTGTAGGGTTTCTTTTGAGAAACCAGCTGAGAGTCTTATGGGCTCTCCTTTGTAGGTAACTATCTCCTTTCTTCTTGCTGCTTTTAAGATTCTCTCTTTATCGTTAATCTTGGGTAATATAATTATCATGTGCCTTGGCATGTGCTTCCTTGGGTCCAACTTGTTTGGGACTCTCTGAGCTTGCTGGACTTCCTGAAAGTCTAGTCCCTTTGCCAGATTGGGGAAGTTTTCCTTCATTATTTGTTCAAATAAATTTTTAATTTCTTGCTCTTGTTCTTCTCCTTCTGCTACCCCTATGATTTGGATGTTGGAACATTTAAAGTTGTTCTGGAGGTTCCTAAGTCTCTCCTCCTTCTTTTGAATTCTTGTTTCTTCATTCTGTTCTGGTTGAATGTTTATTTCTTCCTTCTGCTCCAAGTCGTTGACTTGAGTCCTGGTTTCCTGCCCTTCACTATGGGTCCCTGTATATTTCTTTATTTCATTTTGCATAGCCTTCACTTTTTCCTCTATTTTGTGGCCATACTCAACCATTTCTGTGAGTATTCTGATTTCTAGTGTTTTGAACCATGCATCTGAGAGATTGGCTATCTCTTCATTGCTTACTTCTGTTTCTGGAGTTTTGATTGGTTCTTTCATTTGGGCCATATTTCTTTGTCTCAGCACACCTGTTAAATTGTAAGGGGCAAATCCTTAGATATTGGCCAGGGTAGGGCAACCCACTTTGCTGTGTTGTGGCACTCAAGGTAGGACAGAGGTCAGAGAGAGGATAATGTCACTTGCTTGCCTCTTGGCTGTCTTTCAGTCACTTCCCCTGCAACCTACAAGCAAATTGGGACCTTCTGGTGCTATTTCCTAGGTGAGTGGGTTTGTGTACATTCTAGGACCCTGTGGGAATCTTCAATGATCTCTCCTGTGAGGAGTCTCTCCCACCACTGCAACCCCTACAGGTTTTTTACAGTCAGAGATTTTGAGGCTTTCTTTTCCCATGCTGGAATCCAGGGTTGGTCAGTTTGTCCCACTCCCTTGTTGTTCCTCCTTGTTTTTTCCACACACAAATGTGGGACTGCCCAGTCCTCTAGCTGCTGCCTTGCTACCCATCCTCTATGTCCTGGTTGTCCATCTCTGCCCCTCCTACCAGTCTGAATGAATGTTTCTTCTTTAATTCCTTGGTTGTAGGACTTCCATACAGTTCAATTTTCTGGCAGTTCTAGGTGGTTTTTGTTTTTAAATTTGTTGTTGTCCTTCTTTTGGTTGTGCGAGGAGGCATAGTGTATCTACCTATGCCTCCATCTTGGCTGGAAGTTCCCACATTCTGAGAGTTTCAACAAGTGCAGAACACTGTGTACTCCATGTTCTGTCAGCACAAGCAACTGAGCAGCAAATGAACACAGTGGAATTACCTGGAAATAAAAGATGCCTCTAGTTTATGAATGTTCTGGGAAAAACAGATTTGGGGAGTACCACAACTGGCAAGCAAGATACCTGAACCCAAGAAAATCGATGTCACTGTTGTTTGAAAAAACTCCCAAGAAATCTATTCTTTATTTTCCTAATATCTCAACAGAGCCAAAACTAGGGTGATGCAAGAGAAATGTTTACAGTGCAAAATTTAAGAAGGCACACACTTTCAATATCATGCAATTACCAACCATACACTTGCCTGACCCTGAGAATGAATGTCTCCTTAAATTTTGCACCTTGAATGCTTCTCTTGCTTCATTCTCTTCCTGGCTCTTTATGTCTGTTTTAAAAGCAAAATCAACAGGCCATAGCTGGAATGGGAAAACTAGAAGGAAGTCTTTTGACTCATCTGCATATAGTTGCACTATGCAGCTTTCACAAGTCTTGATGGGAGAGACCTGGTTCTTCTTGCTGACACATGTAAAATTACAGATCAACAAATCTATTAGCATGCAATCAGTTTATTAGTGATCCATTCCCATTGAAGAGAGCAGACCTAGCTAGAGTTGGGGGTGGTGGTAGGCAAAGGTTCAGGGCAATGCAAGGTGGCAAAAGTAAGACCAGCTGAAGATCAGGGTGGCAAGCCCTCAGGTAGCCTGTGGACAGCTGGCCAGAGAGCCAAGAGTGCCAAGAACACCTGGAGAGAGCGAGTCCTTTGTTCTGAGGCCATACATAGTTGGTGGGATAGGAGAAAAAAATTACACATTGGTTAATGGGTAAAGGTGGTGCCAGCTTTCCTGGGGGATGTGAGTACCCAAACTTAGGTATGTGTGGGGGTCTGTTAGCCTGAATCCTTATCTTGCTCCAGAGTCCATTTGCTCATCTTGTTGTAAAACAGATAGTGGCAGGATGCAATTAATTAAATTTGTGGGCTCTTTCTGTAAGCATTAGGGACTCCTTCATAAAACAGATAGTGACCAGAGGTAGACAATTAACCAAAGTTGTTTTATGGACTTCTTTTCTGGGCACCGTGGACCTTCTCCTGCATTACAGGTCTTGGAATGAAAGCACAGTTTCTTTCCCAGATAGTGGAAATGCTGCATAGAATTTCAAGGACTTCCCTCCATACTTGTTAACAGTGTTTGTTGTAATGTGGGAACACCTGGTAATATTATTGGACCAAGTTCAGGACTACTGAGTTAGTAGGTGAGACATGTCTCACTCCTCCTCCCTACCTTGGTTTACTATTCAGTCTACCTAAGTGATAAAAGGTATGTCCAGGCAACCAGGATACTAGATGATGGCCAGTCACAGAAGCACAGTCTCAGAGTTCTTTCTATGCTATCTCCTACTTTATAAGTAAAGGCAGTTTAGCAAAACACTGAGACCACACAACTGAGAATTAACACAGTGCACATACTTTTCAGGATGCTACTTACTCTATGCTTTATTATTTATCACTAGGGGGAACTTTTAAGCTTCTGAAGCAACTCATTCTACCTTTGGGCAGTTCCATGAGAAAAATCTCTTACTGATTATTAATTTGACCCTCTCTGAGGTTTCTACACATAGTTCTTAGTTCTAACATACAGAAAATCCTATCCTATCTTCCATAGGCCATTTCTTTTGATATTTGAGGTAAAAACACTTATGCATTCCTATGTGTACATATAATTACTTTTTATGACACATCTACTAAGCTCCAGCACTGTGTACTGAGCCAAATTCTCCACATACATGATGTACTGTCTCATTTAATCCTTAAAATATTCTTATAAGGTAGGTGCTATTATTAATACCATTTTACTGGTGAAGAAACCAATGAGTAGCACTGTGCCTTGACATATAGCAGGATCTAAAATAAACATTCATTGATTTAAATGAGTGAGGTTCAATCCCCAAGTCATGCAACCAGAAAGTAATGCAGCTGGGATTCAAATTCCAGGTCCAAAGCCTGTTGTACTTTTGTTATCCCTGCATTCTTATTTTTCTCACCTGACATTTATAAGGCATTCATTTGAGTTCCTCCATCTTGTGACCCTCCTCAAACATGGGTGTATATCTATGTTAATGACTGGTGGAGTTGGCCAGAGAACTCCAGTGTGCTCCCCTTATATTCATAATTAATGAATTTTCTAACAAGTGTACATACTATTCATATAATTGTACATTAAGTCCTCTCACAGTAAGTCTTCTTATTACCTACCCTCTCCAATTTCCAGTCAGGGTTCTATTCCACCAGGTCTCAGTAATTCTGATGAGCTCACGTTTAATGTCCTGAGTTCTAATGCAAGTGTCACTTTATTGTAATATTGTCTTCTGGGCAGTACATACAAACATTTGTGGACATAAGTACAAGAACTAGCACTCTCTCTTTTCTCACATTAGTCACAACATAACCCCTAAACTTTGATTTCTCTCTCTTTCTGCCATACTATTATTCTCCATTGTAACTGGGCTTAAAAGTTCATCTGGACGTTTTTCTCTGTTATTTGAAAGAAGTGTTCATAATCAGGCAGCTGCTTTCCAGATTTTGTTTACTCTTATTCCAAGGGCCCAATCTTTGAAAAGAAAAAACAAAACACCCCACCCCAATAAACACCTTGTGTTCCTTGGCTCTCAGATTCTTTGCTTTACTGTCCCAAATTTCATAATATTTAAAGATATATCCCTGATTTTCTGATGGTATCATAAGAACCAAAAGGGGTGGCTAGTAATGAACAACTTTGGTAAATCCTCACAGACTGTATGGTACACCTTGGATAAATGCTCCTGGAAGAAGACACTTATTTCAAGTTGGCCATATTTCAGTTACTGCCTCAATATCATCAACAGGGAATCCTAGTGACCAAGACTTAGCTCCCCTGAAGGTCTGTAATATATTCCCTTGTTTCCAATAGTGCTTGAGTATCATTCATGTAATTTGCACTTTTCAAGATGGTCGGGTTCACTCCATTGTGATTAGAGTCACATATCTACTATTATCTGTTTTATACATTGATGTCTACATCTAGTTATTTACAGTGGTACAGCAATTGCACTTTTTCTCATCATTTTCTGTGAACTTTTCTCCCACTGCATCCCATGACTTTGTTTTTAATAACCTAGCCATGACATCTTTGTCCTATGGATCCTGGGATGTCACTGATACTTAAAAGAAAATCAAGCCTAAAACCCAGGGTAAAATGCCTTACATCTATTCAACATATTATATACCTCACTGGTCAGGGTTTTTAATTTCTCCTTCTTTTCCTCATCTGTGATGCTTTCAACTAAAATTCAATATGAGCAGAGCATTGTTTTACAGGTACTAGATACAAATCCATGGTGGATAAACTAGAAAGGCTGGCAGTCTTGCCTTAGCTTGAGTTCTTTCTATGTTATTAGAATGTAAAACTTCTTTGTGTTCTTTTATTTTTTCACATTTTTATTGTTGTTCAAGTAGAGTACTCTCCACTTTCCCCCCACCTCTCCCCCCAAGCCCAGCTATTCCCACTTCCCACCCTTGATCCTACCATCCTTGGGCTTTGTCCGTGTGTCCCTTATCATACTTCTGGCAACCCATCCCCCTTTTCCCCTCATTATCCTCTCCCACCACAACTCTGGTTACTGACAGTTTCTTCTTTATTTCAATGTCTCTGGTTATATTTTGTTTGCTTGTTTTGTTGATTAGGTTCCACTTATAGGTGAGATCATATGGTATTTATTTTTCATTGCTTGGCTTATTTTGCTTAGCATAATGTTCTCCAACCCATCCATGCTGTCGCAATGGGTAGGAGTGCCTTCTTTCTTTCTGCTGCATAGTATTCCATCCTGTAAATGTACCATAGTTTTTTTATCCATTAATTTACGGAGGTTGCTTCCAGCAATTGACTATTGTAAATTGTGCTGCTATAAACATTGGGGTGCATAGGTTTTTTTGGATTGGTGTTTCAGGGCTCTTAGGATATAATCCCAGCACTGGAATTGCTGGATCAAAAGGCAGTTCTGTTTTTAGATTTCTGAGGAAATTCCATACTGATTTCCATAGTGGCTGCACCAGTCTTCATTCCCACCAACAATGTACTAGGGTTCCATTTTTTCCACATTCTCTCCAACACTTGTTGTTTGTTGATATGTTTATGATGGCCACTCTAATTCATGTGAGGTGGTATCACATTGTGATTTTAATTTGCATCTCTGATGGCTAATGATGCTGAGAATCCTTTCATATGTGTCTGGGACCTCTATATGTCCTTCTTGGAGAAGTGTCTGTTCAGGTCCTTTGCCCATTTTTTAATTGCATTGTTTGTCTTTCTGAAGTGGAGTTGAGTGAGTTCTTTATAAGTTATGGAGATCAAAGCTTTGTCTGAGGTATCATTTGAAATATATTTTCCCATATGATTAGTTCCCTTTTTATTTTGCTGATGTTTTCTTTAGCCATGCAGAAGCTTTTTATTTTGATAAAGTCCCATTTGTTTATTCTTTCCTTTATGTCCCTTAAATAGGGGATATATTGTTGAAAACATTGGTGCTTGGACTAGCTGAGATTTCTCTATCCATGTTCTCCTTTAGGACTTTTATGGTGTCACCACTTATATTTAAATCTTTTATCCATCTTGAGTTTATTTTTCTATATGGTGCATTTTGGTGGACTAGTTTCAATTTTTTCGCATGTAGCTGTCCAGCTCTGCCAACACCATTTTTTGAAGAAGCTATTTTTACTCTATTGTATGCTGCTGTCCCCTTTGTCAAATATTAATTTACCATAGAGACTTGGGTTTATTTCTGGGCTCTCTATTGAGTTCCATTGGTCTACGTGTCTATTCTTTTGCCTGTGGCAGGTTGTTTTGATTACAGTGGCCTTGTAATACACTTTGGTATCAGGTATTGTGATCCCTCATACTTTGTTCTTCTTTCACTAAATTGCTACAGCTATTGGGGTCCTTTATTTTTCCATGTAAATTTTTGAAGTGTTTGTTCTATATCAGTGAAATATGTCATTAGTATTTTAATAGGGATTGTGTTGAATCTATAAATTGCTTTGGGTAGTATGGACATTTTGATGATGTCAATTCTTCCAATCCATGAGCATGTTACATACTTTCATTTGTTTGTGTCTTTCTTAATTTCTTTCTTCAGTGTTTTGTAGTTTTCTGAGCACAGGTCTTTTACCTCCTTGGTTAGGTTTATTCCTAGGTACTTTATTGTTCTTGCTACTATATCAAATGGGACTTTTTTCCTGATATCTGCTTCTGTTATTTTATTTTTGGTGTACAAAAATGCCTTTGATTTCTGAATATTGACTTTGTATCTGCTGTTGCCAAATTCACTTATTAGATCCAGTAGTTTTGGAGGGGAGTCTATAGGATTTTCTATGTATACTCTCATGTCATCTGTAAACACTGACAGTTTTGCTTCCTCTTTTCCAATTTGGATGCTATTTATTTATTTATTATTTTTTATTTTTTTCATCTGATTGCCATGGCTAGGACTTCCAATACTAAGTTTAGTAGGAATGGTGAAAGCAGACATCTTTTTTCTTATTCCTCATTTTAGTGGGAAAGTTTTTAGTTTTTGCCCATTGAGTATGTTGGCTGTAGTTCTGTTGTATATGGCCTTTATTATATTGAGGAATATTCCCTCTCTTCCCACTTTGCTGAGTGTTTTTATTGTAAATAGGTGCTGTACCTTATCAAATGCCATTTCCACAATTATTGATATGATCATGTGTTTTTTGTCTTTCCTTTTGTTTATATGATGTATTACATTTATGGATTTCCAAATATTGTACCATCTTGCATCCCTGGGGTGAATCCCACTTGATCATGATGTGTGATCTTCTTAATCTATTGCTGGAAGCAATTTTCAATATCTTGTTGAGGATTTTAGCATCTATGTTCAACAGCGGTGTTGGCGTGTGGCTTTGTTTCTTTGTTGTGTCTATATCTGGTTTTGGATTTAGGATGATGCTGGCTTCACAAAAAGTTTTGGTGTCTTCCTTCTTCTTGGATTTTTTGGAATAGTCTGTGAAGAATAGGGGTTAATCTTCCTTAAATGTTTTGTAAAATTCTCCTGTGAGTCCCTCTGACCTGTGGGTTTTGTGTACCAGGGTTTTGTTTGTTTGTTTGTTTGTTTTTGTTTTTTATTGCTACAATTTCATCAGCTGTTATTTTTCTGTACATGCTTTCTCTTTCTTCATTCAGTTTTGGGAGATTATATTTTTCTAGAAACTTGTCCATTTCACCTAGGCTTTCAAATTTCTTGGCATAGTTCTTCATAGTAATTTCTTTTTTTATTATTTTAATTGTTGTTCTTGTACAGTTATCTGTCTTTTACTCCTGTCCCAGCCCATCTTCATAGTAATTTCTTACAATCCTTTGTATATTTGTGGTATCAGTTGTAATTTCCTCTTTCATTTCTGATTTTGTTTATTTAGGTCATCTCTCATTTTTCTTGATGAGTCTGCTTAAAAGATTGTCAATTTTGTTTATCTTTTCAAAGAACCAGCTACTGGATTTATTAATCATCAGAATTGTTCTTTTAGTCTCTATGTCTCTTAATTTTGCTCTGATCTTGGTTATTTCCTTCCTTCTACTTTTTTTGGTCTTTCTTTGTTGTTTTTCCTTCAGTTCATATAGATGTATGGTAAGGGTGTTTATTTGAAATGTTTCCATCTTTTTTAGGTAGGCCTGTATTGCTGTGAACTTCCCTCTCAGACCTGCCTTTGCTGTGTCCCATATATTTTGGTCTGTTGAGAGTTCATTTTCATTTTTTTCCCAGAAACTTTTAGATTTCTTCCTTGATCTCATTCTTGACCCATTTATTGTTTAATAACATGCTATTCAATCTCCATGAATTTGAGTGTTTTTGAGCTTTTTCCTTGAGGTTGGTTTCTGGTTTCAGTACCTTATGGTAAGAGAAGATGATTTCAGTTTTCTTGAATTTGTTGAGGCTTGTTTTGTGTCCTATGATGTGGTGTATCTTCAAAAATGTTCCATGTACATTAGAAAACAATGTGTATTTTGCTTATTTGAGATGAAAGGTTCTATGTATAGCAGATAATTCCATTTGTTCTAGGTCATTGTTCAATTCTAAAATATGCTTGTTGATATTTTGTTAGAAAGATCTATCCAATTTTGACGGTGGAGTGGGAAAATTCCCTACTATAATTGTGTTGCTGTCAATGTCTTTAAGTCCTTCAAGATTATTCTTATATATTTGGGTGATGCTATGTTGGGTGCATATATGTTTATAATGTCTATGTCTTCTTGATGGATTCTTCCCTTATGTATTATGATGTATACTTCTGTGTCTGTTTTTATGGCCCTTGTTTTGAAGTCTATTTTTTCCGATACGAGTATTGCTACTTGGCTTTTTTTTTTTCCTGTGCATTTGCTTGAAATATTTTTTCCAGCCCTTCACTTTCAGTTTGTGTAGGTCTTTTATTCTGAGGTGGGTCTCTTGTAGAAAGCATATACGTGTGTCATGATTTCTTATCCATTCAGCTACTCTATTAGAGTATTCAATCCATTTAAGTTTATGGTTATTATTTATAGGTACTTATTCATTGCCATTTAACTTTCTTCATACCTATGTTCCTCTCCCTCTTACTCTTTTCTTCCTTTTCTTAAAGCAGTCCCTTTAGCACATCTTTCAGTGCTGGTTTGATGGAGGTGTATTCTTTGAGCCTTCCTTTGTCTGAGAAACTCTTTATTTCACTTTCCATTTTAATGAGAGCCTTACTGGATATAGTAGTTTTGGTTGCAGGCCTTTGCTTTTCATTACTTGGAATACTCATGTCATTCCCTTTTGGCTTGTAGCATTTCCATTGAGAGGTCAGCTACTAGCCTTATCGGGTGTTCCTTGTATGTTACTTCTTGTTTCTCACTTAACTGTTTTTAAGAGTCTCTCTTTGTCTTGCAATTTTGCCATTTTAATTCTGATGTATCTTGTAGTGGGCCTCTTTGTCTCCTCTTGATTGGGAACCCAATCATGCTTCTTGCGGTTCCTCGTGGTTCTTTAATTTGCATGCCATTTTATCTCATCCAATTAGGGAAGTTTTCCATCATTTCTTTTGCAAACAGGTTTTCTATCCCTTCCTCTTTTTCTCCTGGTGGCCCTATTGTATGCATATTATTGCATTTCACATTGTTCTGCAGTTCCCCGAAGTCCTCTTCATGCCTTTTGAGTCTTTTTCCCTTTTGTTGCTATTTCTGGGATTTTTTTCTACTTTGCCCTCCAGCTCACTGATTCGATCCTCTGCTTCATCTAGCCTGCTTTTGATTCCTTTTGCTGTATTCTTTAATTCAGGAAATGTATTCTTCATTTCCTCTTGGCCCTTGTTGATAATTTCTATTTCCTTTTTCATTTTGCTATAGTTTGCAGTAAGTTCATCGTAGCTTCCTTGTGGTTTTTGGTAATTCTCAGTGAACTCATTGAGCTTTCTTATAACCATTGCTTTGAACTCAATATCTGATAATTGAGTTGACTCTATTTCACTTAGCATTCTTTCTGAGGAATCCTCCTCATTTCATTTGGGGTTTATTTTTTTGTCTTCCCATTGTTTTTGAGACTCTTCTTGTTAGCCTGTGTTGCTTTTAAAAAATATTTTATTTTAATTGTTGTTCTTGTACAGTTTTCTGTCTTCTACTCCCATCCCAGCCCACCACCCCAGCCCTCCCCACCTCCCTCCCATCTCCACCCCCCCCCAGTTTTTGTCCATGTGTCTTTTATACTTGTTGCTCTAAACCCTTCCCCTTTCCCCCTGGTATTCCCTGCCCTCTCCTCTCTGGTGACTGTCAGCCTGTTCTCAATTTCAGTGTCTTTGTTTATATTTTGCTTATTTGTTTGTTTTGTTGATTAGGTTCCTGTTAAAGGTGAGATCACACCATACACAAAAATAAATTCAAGGTTCATAAAAGATTTAAATATAAGCTATGACACCATTAAAGTCCTAGAGGAGAACTTAGGCAGGAAAATCTCAGATGTTTCATGCAGCAACATTTTTACTGATATGTCCCCTAAAGCAAGGGACATAAAGGAAAGAATAAACAAATGAGATCTCATCAAAATAAAAAGCTTCTGCATGACTAAAGAAAAGAGTATTAAAATAAAAAGAGAACCAACTTTATGGGAAAACATATTTGCCAATGATACCTCAGACAAGGGTTTAATTTCCAAAATATATAAAAAACTTACACGACTCCACTCTAGGAAGACAAGCAACCCAATTAAAAAATGGGCAAAGGACTTGAACAGACACTTCAAGGAGTACATACAGAGGATCCAGAGACACATGAAAAGATGCTCAGTATCGCTAGCCTGTGTTTCTTAAATTGATCTGTTCTGACTCTGAGTTTGTGGTGTGAACTTCTATGGTAGGAGACCTGTGAGATTCAGTGTGCAGTCTCCTTGATCTCCTGAAATTGATGCTCTTGGGATGCCATTCTTGTTGGCTTTCTAGATGTAATTGGATTTTGATTGTTGTTGGGTATTTCCTGGTATGTCCTTCCTTCCAGCTGCTTGACTAAGAGTCAATCAGCCTACCATGTCTTGTATGCTGTTCTGCAGGTACTGCCAAAAGAAAGCCATGAGGCCCATGGAACCAAACCCACAGCAGCAAAACTATCTTTCCCCTGCAATGTCTGTATCAACAGAAAATAAATCCAGAATTAATAAGGGTGAAAAGAGATAATACTATTCTAAAAGGGAGAGAAATAAACTATAGTATAAATTCTAGTGATTTAATATGCATAAACTTGCTGGATAAGAGATAAATATTAAAAAGCTATGGAAGGAACAAAGTATCATTAATCACGGAGGAGGCCACAGTGGATTTCATCTCAGTAGTCTCTAGTGTTTAACACTGTTTTTTTCTTTCTGGATCCACCTCTGCTGATGTTAGATGTTGTCCCCATCTGGCCTTAGGCAGCCTGTTCTGAAACTTCCAAGATCTACTGTCACGATTGTCTCCTTCTCTTGTTAATCTAGTCACTCTGCACTCAGTAGTCAGGCTAAAGCCCTACAGAGTGGGGGCAGCATCTCTGTTGGGGGCAGAACTATTGCTTCCCCTCAGGCTGCTGCCACTGCATGGAGAGTGGTCTACTTGAGCGTGTTTGCTGCTGTATGGGGAATGACTCAGCAGCAGGATCCTAGCAGCTACTCTCTGAGCTCTCTCCCTAAATCTTTTGTTCCCAGTCTCTCCTCAGGCATCTCTAGCCTACTCTGCTCCTGCCTTTACTGGAACCCTCAGTAACTGACAGTAAATGATATTGTGTGTTGACAATTTAAACAGCTCTTTGCATCTCCAGCCATCTGTTTCTGGCAGAGCAACCCTGGCACTTTTGCCACCAGTTGTTATCTGTGTACTTTTGGGCTCTGGTGTTCTAGGCTGTGGATCTCAGCTTAGGATTTAGACCCCATTATTTTCAGGGCAATCCAACTGGCTGCTCAATTATCCCTCTAGTGCTGCCACCTGTGGGTACCTAGCCAGTGCTCTCGAGTCTCCACCACCCTCCTTATGAGACAGGTTGTGCTGAAGCTGATTCTTTTGTCTGTCTGAGGTTGTAAGGCTTCTCTCTCACTATTTTTTCAGTTGTTTGTTCTCGATAATTCCTCCACAGTTTAGTTGTAATTCCAGATTGGTCCTGGGAGGAGGTTAGTGTGGCTTCCATTCACTCCTCTGTCATCTTGCTGAGCCCTTGTTTTCTTTTAATAACATTGCCTCAGTTATTGTGGATGCTTTTCATCTTCTGTGATAATATGGAATCTAGAGAGATGGTTTGAACATTTGCCTACTCTGCAAGCATGGTAGCTAAATGGCTTTTAGTAGCCACACAGCCAGTGCTTAACTCTAGCAAGAAGTATACCACCTTCAAGTTAGCAGAGAAGCCCCTAAGATTTTTTTCTCTTATTTTAGGTTGAGACTATATGTGGATGCTCATTTTTTATGGGCACTATTGGAAACCAACTGGTTCAAAAATCATAATATACCATATTGTCTATTGCCCTGGTACTTTGTAGAAAAAATATAGATATATAAATTACATATATAAATACATACAACATGCAATTTTATGCAAAAGTTTTATAAACACTTGCTGCTTAACATGCTGCTTATTGAGGTAGTTAGCTTACTATCACTAGGGATATTGAAGTTGAATCTATATGACTACCTGTAAGGAGTATTGTAGTGAAGATTCCTACATTGAGTTTGAAGCTAGTCTAGGTAATCTTTAAGGGTTTTTTTTTTACTCTAATATTTCATGTTTAAAAATGAATCATTGGGGGTATGCTATATGACCTAGAACTAAAGTTGTAGGCCCTGAGGTCCCTCTTTATAGGTTTTGAATGTCTGGCATTTGTGGCATCCCTGGTGCACACTCTGAATTCTGGGATACTTTTAAGAAAATTTCAGGACTGTGTGATTGATTACACCACCCCTAAGTAGGTAGCATCTTCATATTCCCCACTATATTGAGTATATTCATGTACATGCTAGTCACAAAATGAATGTTTGTTGTATTTGAATGTTGAGATCCAAAGCTGTCACAGAATATCTGCTTTTTGCAACCTCTGAAATTCATGGCTGCATGGTGATGACACTTCAGCCAGGATATATCCACTGGTCTGGACAATTTGCATGTATACAACCGAGTACCCCTCCATCATGGCATTTTTTAGGGTGGCATGAACCTAGAAGTATCCAGACAGGGAACTCATGAAGGAAACCACAACATGTGCTTCCACCCAACCTTTTTTCATATTCTTAAGCCTGCTTATAGTAAAACAACATTCCAATGTACATTGGAGGTAACATTCAATGAGGAAATAAAGTTACAAAAAATATGTTGGAAGTGAGAAGTAGCCCAATTACTTTACATTGAAGATAATTGAAGATTTTGTGACATTGTTTGTATAAAAGTCTTAAATAATTTTAGTGCTTACAAAGGGAATCACTTCTCTCTCACTAGCTACCCCTTTGGACAAGAGGACCTGGACAATTTTGAGTTCACAGTGCCCTAGGGAAAACCTTGCCTCAATTTCATTATTGATTTTTTTTAAATTTAGCTATTAGGATGTTGAGTTTTTGTCTATGCCACTTACCAGTAAACACAGTAATAACTGCAGTTCTTTCAGACAAAATCAGGTGCATTCAGGGTGGTATGGCCATAGACTTTATTCTTTCAGATGGTATGTGGCTTGATGGGCAGATGTGTAGAAAGAGAATAGAATAGATGAACGGACAGGCAAATGAGAGAATAAGTAACAATAGAATGACTCCATAGGTAGGTGATGGGGATGGTATTGGCATCTTAGAAAAGTCACCCTTTCCCTGCCTGAATTCTGAATCTCTTGTGAAATAAGACAAAACAGTGAGTCTTTATTATTGATAAGGGATAAGCTGGAAGATGCTGCTTATAATGTTAGTCAAGAGGGTTTCCTGATACTGAATTGTAGAATTAAGAGATATACTCAACAAGACACAGGCAATGCTTTATAGGAGAGTCTTTCCCTTGTAACCAAAAAAGAAAAACAAAAGAGGATGTAGCTAATTTCCAAGAAGAAGCAGGGAGGCCATTCAAGTACAATTTTTGCTCCCAAGCTCATTAACCATGTCACTCCATCTCTCATGGAGAAGAGTAGTAAAGGTTGCAGAGAGGTCAAGTGCATTATAGTGATGGCTACACCTCCACATGATAGGAAATTCCAGGAGTGGAAAAGAAAAATTTTACCCCTTTTCACTCCAAAGTGACCTTTTAGGGAGAAAATAAATGTTAATAAAGTAACCATAAGATATTAAAATTTTTTATTTGAAGTATGAGAAACACTCTTGGCATGATCCACAGAGTGCTATTACTTTAACCTACAATTACTTATCTGAATCCAATTAACTCAGTAAATCAGAGTTATATACTACAATGATGAAATAAGAAAACCCTGGTTACATTTCAATATTCTTTATGATGTAAAAACTACTTCACCAAGCCTACTTTTAGCACACAGGATGACTACTTTTGCTTATCCTGTTAAAAGATCCAGGTCCGCCTCAGGGAGCTCCAGTGACCCACAGATCTTATTGCCCACTCCCCGCTGCCCCGGGATTTTCTTGTGGGCTCTGATGAGGAGGGATCATAAAAAATGGTGGAGTGGAGCAAGAAGGCGCCTGAGGCAGGAAGGAAGATGACAGTGTGGTAGGAGGGAGCAGATTCCATTCCCCCCTGCACACGGGAGAGAAACCTGGTCCATCTTTGGAGAAATGGAGCTGTCAACCAGCAGAAACACAGAATATTTGAAAGTAGGAGGTTGAAGGTTGTAGTGGACATTGACAAATCAGAGGGTAAGGAGAGTACTTCAGAACAATAAGAGCCCAGGGATCAGCACAAAGACCTGGGCTGCTGAGGCCCCAGTCCTGGCACTTGCCAGGCCTGCTATGGGGCTCTAGAGAGGGAGCCAGGTCTGCACGTGACAGCAGACAGCTGCGCAACTGAAGACAGCCACATGCAAATGACAGCAGATGGCTCCACGACCGGAAACTTGTGGCCGAAGTCACCTGTGTGTGAAGGGGACAACTGCGCGACCAGAGACCTGTGGCCCATGCCAGGAACACGGGGAGTGCGAGCGATCCATGTGAGAATCAGAGCCCATCCATGTGAACCCAGGGAGTATGACCAATCCATGGGAAACCCTGAGCTCACTCCCGTGAAATTGGGGTGAGTGCACAGCATAGGAGACACAAGCTCACACCCATGAACTTGGGAAAGTGTGCGCTCCCCAGGAGGCTCAGAACATATGCCCGAGGCCCTGTGCAGAGAGGTGCTGGACTAGCCCTGGGAGGACTAGCCCAAAGATAACTGAGTGCTGAAAAGGGAGAAATTGATACTGTCACCGATCTGCCTTTGCAGCCAGCAAGACCAGAAAATCGGGCTTGGCAAGTGTGAAAACAGCAAGAGTTTTTTTGTTTGTTTGTTTGCTTCTTTGTTCACTTGTTTGTTCATTTTTCTTTCTTTTCTTTTTTAAATAATTTTTTAATTATTTTAAAATTATTTTTATCTTCTTTACTCCTCAACTCCTTTTGCTTCTTTTTACTTCTTTCTTGTTTTATTCCTTCCTTCATTCTTTCCAATTTTATCTCTTCCTCCTTCCTCTTTTTTCCTTCCTTTTGCATTTTTTCTTCCACCTTTCTCTTTTTAAATACCCACCAGTAAGACAAAAACAAAACAAAACAAAAAACCCTGGGATACTTGAAGAAACCAGAGTTGGTCCCAAAGAGGGGGCATTACAACAGCTGAGACACTGGAAGCTGTGAACACCAGGATACCAGAAGGAGATGGAACCACGGAATCTCACAGGTATTCTACCACAGAAGTTCACACCATAAACACAGGGAGCCACAACAGATCAATTTAAGAAGCTGAGGCTAATAAGAAGAGTCTCACAAACAATGGTAAGACAAAGAAACAATCCCCACATGAAAGGAAAGGAGGAAGCCCCAGAAAAAATGCTAAATGAAATGGAGGCAACTCAACTATCAGATTTTAAGTTCAAAGCAATGGTTGTCAAGAAGCTCCATGAGCTCTCAATGAGCTACCAGAAACTACAGGGAAGCTACAATGAACTCACTGCAAACTATATCAACATGAAAAAGGAAATAGAAACTATCAATAAGGGCCAAGAGGAAATGAAGAATACAATTACTGAACTGAAGAACACAGTGGAAGGAATGAAAAGCAGAGTTGATGAAGCAGAAGATCGGATCAGAGAATTGGAGGACAAAGTAGAAAAAACACCCAGCAAGAGCAAGAAAAAGAAAAGAGGCTCAAAAAGAAAGAAGAGGGATTAAGAGAAATGCAAGACAATATGAAATGTAATAATATCCATATAATAGAGATTCCAGAAAGAAAAGAAGAGCAGGAGATAGAAAACCTATTTGAAAAAGTAATTATGGAAAACTTCCCTAATCTGATAAAAGAAAAAGTCACACAAATCCAGGAAACACAGAGAGTCCCAATAAAGAGGAACCCAAAGAGGCCCACTTCAAGACATATCATAATTAAAATGGAAAAATTCCAAGAAAAAGAGAAAATCTTAAAGGCAGCAAGGGAGAAAAGGGAAGTAACATACAAGGGAGCCCTGATTAGGTTAGCATCCGACCTCTCAATGGAAACACTCCAAGCCAGAAGAGAATGGCAAGAAATATTCCAAGTAATGAGAACCAAAGGCCTGCAACCAAGACTACTTTACCCAGCAAGGCTTTCAATCAAGATAGAAGGCCAAACAAGGAGCTTGCCAGACAAAAGAAGTCTAAAAGAATACACCTCTATCAAACCAGTTCTGCAAAAGATGCTAAAGGGACTGCTTTAAGGAAAGGAAGGGGGAGAGAGAGAGAGAGAGAGAGAGAGACAGAGAGCAGGAGGAACACAGGCACGAAAATGGCAATAAATGAGTACCTATCAATAATAACCTTTATTGTAAATGGATTAAATGCTCCAATCAAAAGACAGAGAATAGCTGAATGGATAAGAGAGCAAGACCTACACATATGCTGCCTACAAGAAACACAACTCAGGACAAAAGACCTACACAGACGCAAAGTGAAATGCTGGAAACAAATTTTCCAAGCAAATGTCCGGGTAAAAAAAAGCCAGGGTAGCAATACTCATATCAGACAAAATAGACTTCAAACGAAAGGCCATAAACAGAGAACCAGAAGGTCACTTCATAATACTCAAGGGAAGAATCCACCAAGAAGACATAAACATTGTAAATATATATGCACCCAACACAGGAGCACCTAAATACATCAAGAAAATCTTAGAGGACTTCAAGAAAGATATTGACAGCAACATAATTACAGTAGGGGATTTTAACACCCCACTGTCAAAAATGGACAGATTTTCCAAACAAAATATCAAGAAAGATATTGTGGCATTGAACAACACTCTAGATGAAATGGACAAAACAGATTTATATAGAGCCCTTCACCCCAAAGAAACTAAATGCACATTCTTTTCAAATGCACATGGAAAATTTTCAAAGATAGACCATATGATACAACACAAAGCAAGCCTCAACAAATTCAAGAAAATTAAAATCATATCAACCATTTTCTCTAACCACAAGGGACTGAAACTAGAAACCAACCCTGAGGGAAAAAAAAACAAAAATATTCAAAATCATGAAGATTGAATAGCATGCTATTAAACAAGGAATGGGTCAAGAATGAAATTAGGGAGGAAATCGAAAAGTTTCTGGAAAGAAATGAAAATGAACTTACAATGAGCCAAAACTTATGGGACATAGCAAAGGCAGTCCTCAGAGGGAAGTTGATAGCAATACAGGCATATGTAAAAAAAGATAGAAACATTTCAAGCAAAAAACTTAACCCTATGCCTACAAGAACTTGAGGAACAACAACAAAGACCAGAGCAAGTAGACGGAAGGAAATAACAAAAGTCAGAGCAGAATTAAATAACATAGAGACTAATAGCACAATTCTAAGGATCACTGAATCCAGGAGTTGATTCTCTGAAAAGATAAACAAAATCGACAAACCTTTAAGCAGGCTCATCAAGAAAAAATGAGAGAGGACCCAAACAAACACAATCAGAAATAAAAGATGAGAGATTACATCTGACACCACAGGAATACAAAGGGTTGTTAGAAATTACTATGAAGAACTGTACACCAAGAAATTTGAAAACCTAGGTGAAATGGACAAGTTTCTAGAAAAATATAATCTTCCAAAACTCAATGAAGAAGAAGCTGAAAGCCTGAACAGACCAATAACAGCAGATGCAATTGAAGCAGTAACAAAAAAAAATCCCCCCCCACAAAAGCCCTGGGCTAGATGGTTTCACAGGAGAATTCTACAAAGCATTTAAGGAAGAGCTAACCCCTATCCTTCAGAGACTACTAGGAAAAATCCAAAATGTAGGCAGACTCCCAAACTCTTTCTATGAAGCCAGCATCATCCTAATCCCAAAACCAGATAAAGAAACAACAAAGAAAGAAAACTTCAGGCCAACATCGCTAATGAACATAGACACTAAAATCCTCAACAAAATATTGGCAAACCACATCCAACAATAAATTAAAAAGATCATACACCATGACCAAGTGGGATTCATCCCAGGGATGCAAGGATGGTTCGACATTCACAAATCAGTAAATGTAATACACCACATAAACAAAAGCAAAGGCAAAAATCACATGATCATATCAATTGATGAGGAAAAAGCATTTGATAAGGTACAACACCTATTTATGATAAAAACACTCAGCAAAGTGGGAATTGAGGGAGCATTCCTCAACATAATAAAGGCCATATATGAGAGACCTACAGCCAACATCATACTCAATGGGCAAAAACTAAAATCTTTTCCACTAAGATCAGGAACAAGACAAGGTTGTCCACTTTCACCACATCTATTCAATACAGTATTGGAAGTCTTAGCCACAGTGATTAGACAAGAAAAGGAAATAAAAGACATCCAACTGGAAAGGAGGAAACAAAAGTATCATTGTTTGCAGATGACATGGTAGTTTATGTAGAAAATCCTATGGACTCGGCAAAAAAGCTGCTCGAGCTAATAAATGACATTGGCCAAACAGCAGGATACAAAGTCAATATGCAGAAATCAAAGGCATTTTTGTATACCAACAATGAAACAGCAGAAGCAGAAATCAAGAAAAAAATCCCATTCATTATAGGAAAAAGAACAATAAAATACCTAGGAATAAACCTAACCAAGGAGGTAAAAGACCTATATGCAGAAAACTACACAATGCTGAACAAAGAAATCAAGGAAGACAGAAACAAATGGAAACATATGCCATGTTCGTGGATAGAAAGAACTGACATAATCAAAATATCCATACTACCCAAAGCAATTTACAGATTCAGTGCACTACCTATTAAAGTACCAATGGCATATTTCACCGACATAGCACAAACACTTCAAAAATTTATATGGAACCATAAACGACCTCGAATAGCTGCAGCAATTTTGAGAAAGAAGAGCCAAGTAGGAGGGATCACAATACCTGACACCAAACTGTATTACAAGGCCACTGTAATCAAAACAGCCTGGTACTGGCATAAAAACAGGTACATGGACCAGTGGAATAGAACAGAGAGCCCAGAAATAAACTGAAGTCTCTATAGTCAAGTAATATTCGACAAAGGGGGCAGCCACATAAAATGGAGTAAAAGTAGACTCTTCAACAGGTGTGTTGGGAGAACTGACAGCTACATGCAAAAAAATGAAACTTGAGCACCTACTTACAGCATACACCAAAATAAATTCAAGGTGGATAAAAGATTTAAATATAAGCCATGACACCATTAAAGTCCTAGAGGAACATAGGCAGGAAAATCTCAGATATTTCACACAGCAACATTTTTACTGATATGTCCCCTAAAGCAAGGGACCTAAAGGAAAGAATAAACAAATGGGATCTAATCAAAATAAAAAGTGCATGCATGGCTAAAAGAAACAGTATTAAAATAAAAAGAGAACCAACTGTATGGGAAAACATATTTGCCAATGATACCTCAGACAAGGGTTTAATCTACAAAATATGTAAAGAACTTACATGACTCCACTCTAAGAAGACAAGCAACCCAATTAAAAAATGGGCAAAGGACTTGAACAGACACTTCTCCAAGGGGGACATACAGAGGATCCAGAGACACATGAAAAGATTCTCAATATTGCTAGCTATCATAGAGATGCAAATTAAAACCACAATGAGATACCACTTCACACCTGTCAAAATGGCTATCATAAACAAAGCAACAAACAGCAAGTGTTGCAGAGGTTTTGGAGAAAGGGGCCCTAGTGCACTATTGGTGGGATTGCACACTGGTGCAGCCACTATGGAAAGCAGTATGGAATTTTCTCAGAAAACTAAAAATGGATCTACCTTTGGACCCAGCAATTCCACTGCTAGAATCATATCCTAAGAACCCTGAAACTCCAATCCAAAAGAACCTATGTACACCAATGTTCATAGCAGCACAATTTACAATAGCCAAGTGTTGGAAGCAACCTAGGTGCCCATCAATAAATGAATGGATCAACAAACTATGGAACATTTACACAATGGAATTCTATGCAGCGGAAGGAAAGAAGGAGCTCCTACCCTTCACAACAGCATGGATGGAACTGGAGAGCATGATGCTAAGCTAAATAAGCCAAGCTGTGAAAGACAAATACCATATGATCTTACCATTAGCAGGAGCCTAATCAACAAAAGAAACAAGCAAGCATAATATAACCAAAGACACTGAAATTGAGAACAGGCTGACAGTCACCAGAGAGGAGAGGGGAGGGAATTTCAGGGGAAAAGGGGAAGGGTTTAGAGCAACAAGTATAAAGAACACATGGAGGAAAACTAGGGGGGTGGATATGGGAGGGATGTGAGGAGGATTGGAGAGGTGGGCTGGGATGGGTGTACAAGAACAACAATTTTTTAAAAAGTGTTAACAATATACCAAAGCTCCTTGGCTTTTTTCTTAGAAAATGACATAAATAATTTCAAATCTCTTAAAAAAAGAGAGAGAGATCCAAGGCCCAGGGTGGAAATAAGACATCAATATGCATAGAAAGTGGTTTCCAGTGATAATGAATTCCAAATATCTAAGAAACTTGTATAATTAATAGCTGAAATCCTGAGACTGATCTTGTTACAGAACACAGAAGGTTTGTTTCTGTCCAGCATCTTATGGAATGATGTCTCTCAAAGCCAGAGATTTGTGAAAAGGAAAGGAAGTGTTTATTTATTGCTATACAGAGTTAAAGTAGTGACCTAACGTCTTTATTAAAATATCAAAGTCCTTTAGGATACCCACAGACACCCACAGTGCTTCCTATCTCCCTCTGCCCTAATTCAGGGTATGGTAACTCAGGAAAAGAAGCAAATGTCCAGGATCCAGGCTCCTCACACCATCAGCTGTGTTGTCATCCAGGAAGGATCTCTAATTAATCCAAAGCCATGTGGCACCTTCTCATGGCCTACTGGCAAGAGTCCTTTCCCCCTTCTTCCAGGCAAAATCTCTCTTATTTCCTAGGCCACACAGCCAAAGGGAGCACCCCAAAGCCACGTGGTCCTCTTCTACCAAAGCTGTGGGGAGGGGGTCCCCACTCTGGGAAAATCTTGTGGCTCTCCCTTTCCACCAAAGCTGCAGAGTTCTGCACTGTAGTGAAACTGCGTGGAATCTCTCCCCTAGCAAAGCTGCGAGAGGGTCTCCACTCTGCCAAAGCCATGTGGCTCCCCCTTCACCTAAGTTGTTTCGAGGGGTTCACCACTTAGGCAAAGTCAAGTGGCGATTCTCTGCTAAAGCCACATGGTGATTTTTCCTCACAGGGCTGTGGAGGTCCTGCACTCTGGTGAAGTCACATGGATCTCTTCCTCAATGGCTGCCGTGTCTCAGTTTAACTCCCTGTGCCAGTCCTCCTCTGTACCCCCATTTCTGACTCATCCTACAATCAGTTACACCTGCCAGCATTCCCGTATTATTCCAAGTTTACTGGGCTGCCATTGTGAGTCTGGGCAGGTGTGTCCCCATGTTCTAGAGCCAATCTTCTCCAAGCTCCCATGCAGGCGCTGTAACTTGGGGTTCCTCCCCCAGTCACATCTTGGGGGGGAGTCTTTTCCATCCCCCTGGCTCAGAGCATGGCCACAGCTATTTAACACATTTAAACCCCCAGCCAAAGGCTATAGATACATTAAATGACCATGCCATGGATTAGCAGCTCTGCATGTCCCTGCTCCATGTGTCACTTCCCCCAACTCATACCTGTGGGGAAAGAGTGAGGACATCTTATATGTCCCTCCAATATTTCCTGGACACCCTGAGTTCTGGGCCCCATTCCAAATCCCTATTTTTGCACCCCCTCCTGGCTGCACCCTGTATCAATCTTTTACTGACAAGCACATGGGTAAGTCAAGCTGTACCTTGCATTTTGTAACAACAGTCATCTACCCTAGAGGTCGGTAGGTAATTAATGTTTTCCAGTATTCTAGAAAACAGCCACACCAAAAGACAAAACTTAATAACCTTATCTATCAATCACTATTTATAGATGGACAAACTCAGTATTGGGCTTTGAAATAGGGAAGAGGAAGTTAGAAAAAACTGCAAACCAAGAAGAAGGATTTCATAACATTGCCTGAATTATGAGCCAATCTCCATCAGCATTTTTAAGATGATTTCTAGCTTGAAGCTATTACTTTTAATATGGTTACTTTCACATTTTAAATTTAAACTTTTTCCCCTAAGCACCACACACAATTGTCATTTGCATTATTCCTCTGCAGGTTTAAAAGCTGCAGTCAATGTAAACATAATTTGGCCAGAGACAAAACTGTTATTGATATCAGGCAGAGACAAATTTATAACAGAACACACACATTAGGTGCCATGTCCTGATTTTGATCATCTGCAAAATGACTAGACCTCTTCCCTCTTAGATTGTGTCAAACTTCCAAATGGAACAAATAGGAATGACTAGGAGCTTTATTTTGATTACTATGGAAGCTCAATAAAGACAAGCCATTGATGAGAGAAGTAGTCATTAACATGACTAAGTTGAAATGGAGTTATACACTTTCTGCATTCCTCCAACAGCATAAAAATAAATGATATAGCAAAAATACCTATTTTTTTGCTTTGAATACTGAATTTATGCTCTGCCCCTTTCTTATATTTTAGTCTTATTCAATTAAACTGGCTTTTAAAGCTTTTAAAAAGTATATTTTTCAATTGCAGCTTACATTCAATATTATTTTGTATTAGTTTCAGGTGGAGGGAGGTTGGGGGACTGGGCAAAAAAGGTGACTGAATTAAGAAACACAAGTTGGTAGTTACAAAATAGTCATCAGTGTATAAAGTACAGCATAGGGAATAGAGTCAGTAATATTGTAATAACGATTGCATGGTGCCAGGTGGGTACTGGAAATACCCAGAAGAACACTTTGTAAAGTGTGTAATTATCTAAAAATATATTCATTTTTTAATAGTGGTAATTAACAGATGATTTGAACATTTTAAAAGATTAATTACCTTCTAGAGATTTTAGAATAGTCAAATCAAAACTGAATATAAAGGGCTTGTATATGAAAGCAAATGTTATCTTTCCATGTAGTTTTCTGGGTGCTGTAATTTGTTGGGCCCCAAAATATATTTCCTCCACTGATGACTGAAATTAAACTCTTTCTTTGGTTTTAAGAACTCCCTCTTTGGCTTTTTACTTCCTATTAGTCTATAAAGGCAACCAATATTTATTGAACACTGACTGTTCCAGACAGTGTACAGGTTGCTGGGGTTAAAAAAATGAATAAGAGCCATTCTCCACCCTTGGGTAGTAAAAATACTCCTCAGAGGATTTTCATTAAATCTCTAACATCTAAGTGAGAATTAGTCTTACTGATTTTTTCCTACAGGAGATACTGAGGGATAAAAAGGTAGTTGAGGGTACTTGTGTCCTGGATTTGAAAAGACATATAAAGAAAGAATTTCAAAAGAGTTTGGCATGCACTTCTACTAGCATTAATGCATGACATTCTTCAGTCATTAATCTCTTTCAATTTTATCAGAAATAAAATTTAAACACATGAGATCAAACTGTAATTATATAAAATCTCTAGTTGCTCCCATAATATACAATCTTATTTCTTTCAGCTACTAAATGGAAGCAGGTTCTGTGGCCACACTTCAAATATCAGTTGTAATGGGGTTATGGTACAGAGAAGAAAGCCTCTACTTTAGAGATAAAATGTCGTAGGTTTTAATCTTAATCCTGGCACTTACTATTGGTATGATCTGAACCTCTTAATCTTCTTGAACCTCTGTTTCCTAATTTAAAAATTGGTGATAATAATAAATAATGTATGCAAAACATTAAGTACAGTGCCTGGCTCCTACTATATATTTCATTAATATTGTGTCCTTTTTCCTACACTAATAGTATTAAACTGCTGTTCTCAAAGTGTCACCTGGGGACTCTTGTGGGTCTTCAATACCTTTTCAAGGGGTTTTGATATCAAAACTATTTTCATAATAACACTAAAATGTTATTTGCCTTTTCACTCTCACCCTCTCATAAGTTTACATTGGAGTGAGTTATCACAACAGATTCAATGAGAAGCAGACACAAGAATCCAGTTGTCTTCTAGTACAAAAATTTGCAAAAATGTAAAATTGTGTCTCACTCTGAACCACTATTTTTTTATTTTTCAAATGTAGCTATTTTTCAATAAATATATGTTATTATGTTAACATATAATGAGTTTATTTTTCATTTTAAATGGATTAAAAATAAGTATTTTAACTTTTTTTGCACTGTTTAAACATTTTTAATTAAAGGAAGAATTTTATAGTACAAATTATGGTTCCTTGCTCAGTTATCAATTCTGTTATTTAAAACAAAAGTGACATTCTGACCTATTCCACAGCAAAGAATTACAAAATTAAAGAAATGAGTGCTTTAAATTTGTGTACTTTGCTGAAAATTCTTTTCGCAGGGTATATAAAATATTAATTTATTTTCATATTTTAAACTTTTTTCTTTTTAAATCAATAAGAAATCTAGGTTTAGCATTATGTTTGCTAGACCTGGTATTTGCTCAGTACATAAGGTGCAAAGTTTCCTTTCCTGCTGTATGTATGCATGTATGTATGTATGCATTTATTTGTATTGCTTAAATCACAATCCAAATACTTTAATCTGACAACCAAGCCTCCACAACCACACATCAAAATGGGTTTTTTTTTGCAATCTGGAGAAGGCCTTCTACACTTTAACTTTTCCCTTTTTTTACACTTTATTGTTGTTCAAGTACAGTTGTCTGCATTTCCCGCCTCCTACTCCCCACCACCCCAGCCATCAACCCCTTGCTTCCCTGATCACACCTGCCCTTGGTTTTGTCCATGTGTCCTTTATAGTTGTTCCTGAAAACCCTTCCCTCTTTTACTTACATTAACCCCTCTCACCTCCCCTCTGGTTACTTTCAGTTTGTACTTAGTTTCAATGTCTGGCAATATTTTGCTTGCTTGTTTGTTTTGTTGATTGGGTTCCAATTAAAGGTCAGACCACATGGTATTAGTATTTCTCCACCTGGCTTAGTTCACTTAGCATCATGCTCTCCCATTACATTCCCATTACATTCATGCTGTTGCAAAGGGTAGGAGCTCCTTCCTTTCTGCTGCATAGTATTCCATCATATTAATGTACCATAGATGTTTTATCCATTCTTTTACTGATGGGAACTTAGGTTGCTTCCAGCACTTAACTATTGTAAATTCTGCTGCTATGAACATTGAGGTGCATAGGTTCTTTTGGATTGGTGTTTCAAGATCCTTAGGATATAATCCCAGCACTGGAATTGCCAGGTCAAAAGGCAGTTCCATTTTTCATTTTCTGAGGAAATTCCATATCATTTTTCACACTGGTTGCAGTAGTCTGCAATCCCACCAACCATGCACTAGGGTACCCTTTTCTCCACATCCTCTCCAACACTTGTTGTTTGCTGTTTTGTTTATGATGGCCATTCTGACTAGTGTGAAGTGGTATCTCATTGTGGTTTTAATTTGCATCTCTCTGATGGCTAATGATGCTGAGGATCTTTTCATATGTCTCTGGGTCTCTGTATGTCATCTTTGGGGAAGTGTCTGTTCAAGTCTTTTTCCCATTTTTTAATTGGGTTTTTTGTCTTCCTGGAGTGCAGTCATGTGAGTGAGTTCTTTATATATTTTGCAGATCAAACTCTTGTCTGAGGTGTCATTGGCAAATATGTTTTCCCATACGGTTGGTACTCTTTTTACTTTAATGCTGTTTTCTCTAGCTGTTCAGAAGCTTTTTATTTTGATAAGATCCCACTTGTTTATTATTTCCTTTATGTCCAATACTCTAGGGGACAAATCTGTGAAAATATTGGTGTGTGGGATATAGGAGATTTTCCTGTCTATGTTCTCCTCTAGGACTTTTATGGTGCCATTTATCCACCTTGAATGTATTTTTTTATGTGGTGTAAATTGGTGATCAAGTTTCAATATATTGCATATAGCTGTCCAGCTCTCCCAACACCATTTGTTGATCAGACTATTTTTACTCCATTTTATGCTGCTGCCCCTTTGTCAAATATTAATTGACTATAGAGACTTAGGTTTATTTCTGGGCTCTCCATTCTATTCCATTAGTCCATGTGTCTGTGCTTATGGCAGTACAAGGCTGTTTTGATTACAGTGGCCTTGTAATACAGTTTATATCCAGTATTGTGATCCTTCCCACTTTGTTCTTTTTTCCCAAAATTGTTGCAGTTCTTCAGGGTTGTATCAGGTTCCGTATGAATTTTTGAAGTGTTTGCTCTATATCTGTGAAATATGTCATTGGTATTTTAATAGGGATTGTATTGAATCTATACATTGCTTTGAGTAGTATGGATATCTTGATGATGTTAATTATTACAATCCATGAACATGGCACATGCTTCCATTTGTTTGTGTTTTTCTTAATTTCTTTCTTCAGTGTTGTATACTTTTCTGAGTACAGGTCTTTTACCTCCTTAGTTAGGTTTATTCCTAGGTACTTTATTGTTCTTGCTGCTATATCAAATGGAATTTTTTTCCTGATATCTGTTTCTGATATTTTATTTTTGGTGTACAAAAATGCCTTTGATTTCTGAATATTGACTTTGTGTCTGCTGTTGCCAAATTCACTTATTAGGTCATGTTGTTTTTTGTTGGAGTTTATAGGATTCTCTGTGTTCACTATCACGTCATCTGCAAACAATGACTGTTTTGCTTTTCCTTTCCAATTTGATGCTTTTTGTTCCTTTTTCTTGTATGATTGCTGTGGCTAGGACTTCCAATACTATGTTGAATAGGAGTGGTTAAAGGGGGCATCCTTGTCTTGTTCCTGATATTAGTGCAAAAGCCCTAAGTTTTTGCCCATTGAGCATGACGTTGGCAGTAGGTCTCTCACAAATGGCTTTTATTATGTTGAGGAATGCTCCCTCTATTTCCACAGTGCTGAGTGTTTTATCATAGATGGGTGTTGTACCTTATCAAATGCTTTTTCTTCATCTATTGATATGATCATATGATTTTTGTCTTTCCTCTTGTTTACATGATGTATTATGTTTATTGATTTGTGAATGTTGTACCATCCCTGGTTCCCTAGGATGAATTCCACTTGATCATGGTGTATGATCTTTTTAATGTGTTGCTGGATGCCATTTACCAATATTTTGTTGAGGATTTCAGTGTGTATGTTCATCAGCAATAATCGCCTGAAGCTTTCTTTCTTTGTTATCTCTTTATCTCATTGTGGAATTAGGATAATGTTGGCTTCACAAAAAGTTTGGGAGTCTTCCATCTTCTTGGATGTTTTAGAATAGTCTGTGAATAGCTCTTCCTTAAATGCTTTATAAATTTCTCCTGTGAAACCCTCTGGCCTGTGGGTTTTGTGTGCCAGGAGTTTTTAAATTACTGCTTTAATTTCATTAGCTGTTATTGGTCTGCTCAGGCTTTCTGCTTCTTCTTCATTCACTTTTGGGAAATTTTATTTTTCTAAAATTTGTCCATTTCACCTAGGTTTTCTAATTTCTTGGCATATTGTTCTTTGCAGCAATTTCTTACAATCCTTTTTATTTCTGTGGAGTCAGTTGTAATCTCTCCTCTTTCATTTCTGATTGTGTTTATTTGGTTCCTCTCTCCTTTCTTCTTGATGAGTCTGCTTAAATGCTTGTTGATTTTGTTTATCTTTTCAAAGAACCAGCTCCTGGAAATATTGATCCTTAGAATTGTCCTTTTAGTCTCTATGTCATATAATTCTGATCTGATTTTGGTTATTTCCTTCCCTCTCCTTGCTCTGGGCTGTGTTTGTGGTTCCTCCAGTTCTCATAGATGTAAGGTTAGGTTCTTTATTTGGAATGTTTCTATCTTTTTCAGGTAGACTTGTATCACTATACACTTCCCTCTCAGAACTGTCTTTACTGTGTCCCATAAGTTTTGGATTGTTGTAAGTTCATTTCATTTGTTTCTAGGATCTTCTGGATTTCTTCCATGACCTCATCATTCTTAACCAATTTATTATTTAATAGCATGCTATTCAATCTCCATCAGTTTGGGTGTTTTTGAGTTTACTCCTTGAGTTTGGTTTCTAGTTTCAGTTTCTTGTGGTCAGGCAAAATGCTTGGTAGGATTTCAATTTTATTGAATTTCTTGAGGCTTGTTTTATGCCCTATCATGTTGCCTATCTTTGAAAATGTTCCATGTGCATTTGAAAAGAATGTGTATTTTGCCTCTCTGGGATGAAAGGTTCTACATATATAAGTCAATTCCATTTGATCTAGGACATTCTTCAATGTCCCAATATCTTTGTTGGTATTTTGTTTGGAAGACCAATCCAGTTTTGACAGTGGCATGTTGAAATCCCGTACTATAATTGTGTTGCTGTCAATATCTTTCTTGATGTCCTCCAAGATTTCCCTTATATATTTGTATACTGCTGTATTGGGTCCATATATGTTTATAATGTTTATGTCTTCTTGAGTGATTCTTTCCTTGAGTATTATGACACGTCCTTCTGGGTCTTTTTTTATGGCCCTTGTTTTAAAGTCTATTTTGTCTGATATGAGTATCACTACTCTTGCTTCTCTTTCCTGTTCAATTGCTAGGAATATTTTTTCCCAACCCTTCACTTTCAGTGTATGTAGGTCTTTTGTGATGAATTGGGTCTCTTGTAGGCAGCATACATGTGGGTATTCATATCTTATCCATTCAGCTATTCTAGGTCTTTTGGTTGGAACATTTAATCCATTTATGTTTAAGGGTATTGTTGATAGGTATTTATTCATTGCCATTTTACTTTTTTCATACCTGTGTTCCTTTCTCTCTCACTCTTTTTCTTAAAGGAGTCTCTTTAACATCTCTTGCAATGCTGATTTGGTGGAGGTGTATTATTTGAGCCTTCTTTTGCCTGGAAAACTCATTTTGCCTTCCATTTCAATTTAAAGCCTTCCTGGGTAGAGTAGTCTTGGTAGCAGGCATTTGTTTTTCATTACTTGAAATATTTCTTGCCATTCCCTCCTGGCTTATAGCATTTCCTTTGATAAATCAGCTGCTAGCCTTATAGAGGCTTCTTTGTATGTTACTTCCTGTTTCTCCCTTGCTGCCTTTAAGATTCTCTCTTTGTGTTAGAAAATTTTGCCCTTTTAATTCTGATGTGTTTTGAAGTGGGCCTCTTTGGGTTCCTCCTGATTGGGACCCTCTATGCTTCCTGGATTTGTGTTACATTTTATCTCATCAAATTAGGGAAGTTTTACATCATTATCTTTTCAAACATTTTCTATCTCTTGCCCTTCTTCTCCTTCTGGTATCCCTATTGTATGGATATTACTATGTTTCACATTGTCCTGCAGTTACCTTAACATATCTTGGTTCTTTCTGAGTCTCTTTTCCTTTTCTTGCTCTTTCTGGGAGCTTTTTTCTACCTTGTCCTCCACCTCACTAATTCAATCCTCTGTTTCATCTAACCTGCTTTTGATTCTTTCTACTGTATTCCTCAAATCAAAAATTGTATTTTTCTTTTCCTGTTGGCTCTTTTTGATAGTTTCTATTTCCTTCTTCATGTTGATATAGTTTGCAGTGAGTTCAGTGTAGTTTCCCTGTAGTTTTTAGTAATTCTCAGTAGGCTCTTTGAGCTTCCTTGTAACCATTGCTTTGAACTCAGCATATGAGAGTTGACTTTCCTCTAATTCATTTAGCATTCTTTCTAGGCTTCCTTCTTTCCTTTCATTTGGGGTTTATTTTGTTGTCTTCCCATTGTTAGTGAGACTCATCTTGATAGCCTCTGCTTCTTCTGTTGATCTATTCTGACCCCTCGAGTTTGTGGTGTGAACTTCTATGCTTGTAGACCTATGAGATTCAATGGTGCAGTTTCTTTGATCTCCTGAACTTGCTGCTCTTGAGATGCCATTTATGTTGAATCTCTGGATGTATTTGGATTTTGATTGTTGTTGGGACATTCTTTGGTGGGTTCTTCCCTCCAGCTGGTTGACTGAGGGTCACTCTGCCCACTACATCTTTTGTGATGTTGTGGATGTGCAGACAGGTTGTGTTGATGCTACTTCTTCTGTCTGTCCGAAGTTATGAGGATTCTCTCTTGGTATTATTGAGTTGTTTGTTCTGGGTATTTTCTTCACCATTTAGTTGTAATTCCAGATTGGTCCTGGGTGGATGTTAGTGTGGCTCCCACTCACTCCTCTGCCATCCTCCTTTATTATCTGTTTGTGGTTCCTTTCTTGGTGGGCTCTCTCTTTCAAGAGGTATATTGGTGTTCATAGCTCCCACCTACTCTTTTATGTGATGAGTGGAGGGGGAAGGCAGATCGATTAAGACAGAGGGAATATATTCTATTGGATTTAAAGCATCAACACATAGAGAAGATATAGGAGATCCTTTGGATAAGTGCAGTGTTAACTGTGATATTTCACCTGACTAGCCACTTTTTATAAAGGGTGGAAAAAGATACAGCTCTTGTTAGAGGAGTGAAGGATTGTCATCTGAATCCAGAAAGCAGTGAGGTTGTGGCAAGTCAGATTATGAGATACATTGAGAGTAAATGATAGAAAGTAGTTGTACTGTGTGAGTGAATAGAGTTAACCACAACAGTATTAAAGCTCTAGAAGATAGTGAAATGGGCTAAGATCAGGGAAGGGTGCTGTGTAGTATTTATAATTATGTGGAACAACAATTTTTTTACAATAATACTGGAACAACAATCATATGACAGGAACTATATGATCTGAGTAACAAGAATAGGAAGTACACAGCCTAGAGTAGTGTGCTATTGGAACACAAGTGAAGTGAAAAAAGAAAAACTAAAATACACTGTAAAAGAGAGAACAAGAAAAAACAGTCAAACAATGCAATTAAACAAACAAATCAAACAAAGAAAACTAAACAGAAAGAAGAGAAATTAAAAAATACTTATAAAATAAAAGAAGTAAAAATAATGGGAAAAGTAATAATACAAATAAACAGTAACATGCAAGTTCTCTACAAATGCAAAGTGAAATTTGTCTCAGTTTCTCAGTTGCAGTTAGCCTTGTGTTCCCTCTCTGGGTCTGTCTCTGGGCCTTTCACAGCTCCAGGTCTTATTGTGTCACTTGGGGAGAAAAAGAAAAAAAGAAAGAAAGAAAGAGCCTCCTGCTGACTTTAAACCCAACAGGTGAGTTCTACCGGTCTTCCTGGATGATGTCGGCTGAGGGGTGTTGGGCTTTGCTTTTCTCCCTTGCTAAGGATGTGGGCCAGGTCTGCACCACAATCTTCCCAGTTGCTTAGCCTGCAGCCCAGTTCCTCTGTGCGCTACTGGGCCCCCACTGCCTGTCTGTGCCAGTGCCTTCAATCCACCAGTTGTGCCCTTCAGGTGTACTAATAAGGAGCAACTCACAAAACAATTCTCCCTCTTTGCTGTCCTAGGTGCTAGGTACTCTCAAAGCCTCTTCAGGGTAGTTCAGCTCCCCCACTGAGTTAAGTCTTTCTGGGGACTGCCAACCTCCTCAGCCCTGCTGCTCTTCTCTGTGGGGGGGGGGTGCCTCCTACTTGCTCTTAGTGAGCCCTCCAGGCAATGGGAGGGTCAAGGGTGGGGGCAGGGGTGTGGTTGCAGTTGCGGCAGCAGGGGAGGGGGCATGGCCACAGCAGCTGTGGGGGTGCAGCAGGGGCTGCCACATTGGGAAGGTTGCCTAAACAGCGATCCAGAGCTTATTTTTTTTTCTTAAATAAAATCCTCCTGCACTAGCCTGCTGCTCTTAACAAGCACCTGGCCTCTCACACAGCCCAACTTCCCAACCAAACCAGAGACTACCCAGGTTAGGGTCGATCACAGCCCAACTCTTCTCCCTTCTCTGGGCATCACACTGGTCCCCAATTTCCCTGGCAATGACCCAGCCAGTGCCCACAGTCCCAGTGGGTGAACACTGTCCCTGCATATTTCCCACTTCATCTTTATTCCCCCCAGCGACTTCAAGCATCCAGATCCATCCCGGTGCCTCTCTGTCCTCCCTGGTTGTCAGGGGACAGAGCTGTTGCTTTGGCTCTCATCCAAGGATCATGTGGCAGGTGCCAGGCTAGGGGCTGTAGCAGCCCTGGTCCTCGAGCTTGTCCCGGGGTCCTTACTGTACCAGTGCAATCTCCTTACCATCTGTTGTTCAATGTCTTCTACAATTTTGGCTTCCAGCCTTCATATATGCTGGGATTCCATTGGCTGTTCTCTCTGTTCCTAAGATGGCTAGGTGTTCCACCTGTGCACAGAGGAAAGTAGGCTCCGCTACCACCTACCTAGCCGCCATCTTCCAACTCTCTCTCTCCTTTCCTTTTTTAAATCATTTCTATTTTGCAATTTTTTGCAATAGTTAATTTTTTGATGTTTAGATATTTTTCTTTGGGGAAGCACTAAGAAAAAGCATGGTTCCTGATTGATTTTCAACAGTTGAAACACAAAATGGCACTGTTAACTGCTTTCTGGGCAGCCTCGTTAGCTTGGTGAGCTTGTGGGACAGCTATAGCTTCATCAGTTTTAGAATGGAGAGCCTCTGGAGACTCAGGCAAATGAAGAAGTTCTGAATTATCTATCTCCAACAACATGCCAGTGATTTTACCAGCAAGAGTAAGGTGCATGGCTTGAACGAGAGGCAACAGCTGTTCATTCAACATTTGCTTTTGCTCTTGAAGAGGGGCACTGACCTTGTACATGAACAGCAGGTTGCTGCATGGTAACTTGTGGCTGTGCATTAAGATGTTGAGGATTGTTAACTCCTGCAGCATATTTATGCTGTGGAAGAGTGCAGACAGCAGGAGTAGCTGTAGCAGCAGCAGCTGCAGGACGTGGACCCATTGTCTATGTTGATGTGTCAGCAACACACTGTGTCACCATGACTCATGGAACCTGTAAAGAAGCAGCCCTCATAGTGCTAAACATGTTCTAGGAGTTGCTAGGCAGATAGCAAGAAGCATATTTTGGAATGGATGAGGTTTGGCACCCTGAGCAGTCCAGCAAGGAGTTGGTCTAAGTTGAGCAATTTGGCTAGAGGGGTAGTATACAGCATGGCTCTGAGTCTGTGGGATAGCTGCCATGAAGTAATCTGAAGGAGGTGCTGGCTGGTAGGAGTTGATTACAGGATTGGGCACAGCTCTCACACTTGCTATTCTCTAAGTATACTGGTTAGTGAGGTGAGCCTGGTGCTGAGCTAAAGCTACTTACAATGGCTTGGTAGCCACAGTTCTACCATTCATTTTTGTAACTGCTTTACTGGCTTCTTCTAGGGAGCAGAAACATACAAAACCAAGCCCTTTGCTGTGACCACCCTCCATCATAACCTTTGCACTAGTGATTGTACCAAATAGAGAAAACTTTCCAGCGATATTCAACTTCAATGCCCTCATCAAGATTTTTCTCATAAAGGTTAATGCCCTGATATCTAGTGATCCTATCCTGCTTCTTCTGTTCAAAGTTGTGCTTAAGTTCCATCTGCTGTTCCACTTTTTTTCTGAATTCAGCCAACATAAATTTATTTTCCATTAAGTGCCTTTCCATTAATTTCATCCACAACTTTCTGAGCATGTTTTTTTTTGCCCTTTGAAGCTTACAAATACAAAACTTTTGGATTTTCCACTTTCATGGATCATCACTTACACACTCAGGACAGGTCCAAACTTGCCAGAGATCCTTAAGGAACTCATCATCCATGTCTTCTCCAAAATTCTTGATGTAAATATTGGTGAACTCTTTTGCCTTAGCTCTAAGTTCTGGTTCTCATTTTTTTAGGAGACTTAAATCATCCAAGAATTACTTTGTGATCATTTAGAAGCATCCCATTCATTTTTTTCAATGGGTCTTCCTGTGCCTCAAAATGTACAAATCCACAACCCTTGGAACCATTTTCGTCAAACCACCTTAAATGAAAGGGTGTTACCAAAAGCAGAAAATGTATCAGTGTTTTATTATCAATGAATTTTTCCAATTTTAATGGCTTTTTAAGGATTTTATTTATTTTTAAAGAGGGAAAAAGGAGGGAGAAAGAGGGAGAGAGACATCAATGTGTGGTTGCCTCTCACGTGGCCCCCACTGGTGCCCCAGCCTACAACCCAGGCATGTGCCCTGACTGGGAATCAAACCCAAGAGCCTTTGGTTCACAGCCTTGGCTCAATCCACTGAGCTACACCAGCCTGGGCTTTTGGGGGGAAGATTTGTCCAAATTTTTAATGAATGTGTTGCCCACTCCACTTTTGCAAAGTGATGGATCATGCTGATACCACAGAATAGTAACTGGCTTGCCCTTCATAACATCAAAATTTATGGTGTCCAAAACATGGCTCTGCATCCACCAGCTATTGGAAGTTCACATACCAGCATTCCAAGGAGTGATGGGTGATCAAATCCCTGCTGACTCGATGGAGAAGATGGGCCCAGCGTGCTGAACTTCTCATAGAGTATCGCCTCAGTCATGCACAAGTGTAAGTCCCCCATGTAGATGGAGGCTATAGGGTAGCTGGGAGTGCAGGGGTTCATCTCCACAGGGCCCACACAAAGCCACAGGCCATGACCTTTGAACCTTTCCATAAGTGGAGGAGAACTAGTTCTGGGGCTGGGGGCCAGACCTGGGGAGGTGGGTGGAGGGGAAGGGAGCAGGGGCAAGCACAGAGGGACAAAAATCAACCAGAATGAAAACTGCTCAACAGCTACAAAACAGGGTTGATCGGCTTCTACTTGCCACTGGCAGCTGATGAACAAGGGTGGTGGTGGCAGTCTGGGCAGCAAGACTGCCTCAGTCTCTTGGTTCTTCCTTGGACCTGCTGCAGGGCCACTGGCAGATAGGTCTTGCCTGCTTCACAGGGTTGTTTTATAAAAAGGAAGAAAAAAAATAAGTCTCCAGCGGAGCAGACAAAAATTTTTTGTAATTTCTTTTTTGGGGTTTTAAAATATTTTTTTAGATTTTTGTTTTTGTTTTTTAAATAATAAATGTGCGTTCTGATGCTGGAGCACACACTCTACATTCTCAGCACCAACCACTGGAGAGAAGAGTTAACGTTTCTTTTTTTAAAGATTTTATTTATTTATTTTTTAGAGAGAGGGGAGGGGAGGAAGAAAGAGAGAGAAACATCAATGTGTGGTTGCCTCTTGTGTGCCGCCTACTGGGGACCCTGCCTGCAACCCAGGCATGTGCCCTGACTGGGAATTAGATGGGCGACCATTTGGTTGGTAGGCCTACATTCAGTCCACAGAACCACACCAGCCAGGGCTAAAATTTCTTGTTTTTAATACAGTAGACATTGATGGATATAGTTCACACAAACAAAAGCTTTTCATTTCAAAACCACTTGGGATACATAATTGAAATCCATAGCATGCTCCCAAATCTAATTTTAGACCTTGGTTTTTCTATATTTATCTCTATACTTTCCATAATTAATGTACGTCAAGTGATTTTAGGTTTAACACATTCTCATTTTAGCTTCTATCACACTAGTAGAAGTGTGAATATGCCAATAACCTACCCAAATTGGGACAAGAAAAGAAACACAGGGCTTGGAAATTTCACCAAATGGTTAATCATCTCTGAAAAATTGTTAGCTATAATGGTTAATTTAATATATTACAATGTGTTTTATTAAAGGGATATTTATTAAAATACAATGAAATTTACCCTTTTGGTGTGTAACAATTATGTAGTTTAACAGTTATGAAATTTAACAATTATACAGTAAGTCCTCATTTAACATTGTCAATAGGTTCTCAGAAACTGCAACTTTAAGTGAACCAACCTATAAGGAAAACAATTTTATCATAAGCGAATTGATATGTGGGAGACCATTCTGCGTGGCATGGGCCCAGCTCCCACTCAGAGATGCACAGGACACATGCCCACGGATGGGTTCTCCTGTGAGGAATCAGGCCTGCATTTGTATCTAAACTGCTTTGAATCCTACTTTTGTTAAAACTCCCTCACCCTGGATTGGGACAGCAAGTGCTTATTGTAACTTCCTAAAATCCATGCTAATCCTTCCTAGGATGAGTGTAACCCATTCGACCACTTTTTCCTTTTTCATTTGCAAATATCCTTCTTCTGTGATGTGATTAGCAGCACTGGCTCCTTAAAGGCAACCACCTAAAGCGAACCTGTGCATAGTTGATGAGGACCTTCATGTAATGTGCCCAGTAAGACAATAAAAGCTCATTGAAGCAAGGGCAAAGGCTTTTCCTCCCCTTGAGAGAAAAGCCATGCTGTCCTTTTTCCTCCACTGGACTCGGTAGTCCGTGTGAATGTCTCATTTCATCCATAATGATGCGAACACTGAGTGCCAGTGTCTGCATCATTGATATAAATAATAAAGTTCCCATGGCATATTTCTGGTCACAAAAACATCCCTAAACTTCCAAATAAAGACTTCAAACATTTCTAATATTAAACATTGAAATAAGTATGAGTGATACACACATTTAAGAAAGAGTAATAAAAATAAGTAAGATTACTGCTTTCCAACTCACCTGTTCTAGTTCAGGGTTGCTGGTGGCCAGAGATTATCCCGGCAGCTTAGGGCAAAAGACAAGAACCCACCCTAGACAGGATGCTTTTCCATCTCAGGACCAGCTACACCCACACCCAAAGTCACACATATACTGAGACAATGTAGACACACCAATTCACCTCATGTGCACAACTTTGGGATTTGGGAAGAAACCAGAGCACCCAGAGAAAACCCAAGCAGACATGGAGAGAATATCTAAACTCCACACAGATGATAGCTCTTAGAAAGTGATTTTTTCCTCAATGTTATAATGAAATGACATTCAACAAAATAATATTATTAGAAGACATTATCTATACAACCACAATCAAAAACTTCCCTTGTGGTCAATTATTTCCCTTCTAGCCACTGGCAATTACTGGTCTAATTTATGTTCTTATACTTTCGTCTTTTCTAGAATGTCATATAAATGGAATCATACAATATGTAGCCTTTTGAGTGTGTTTTCTTTCACTTAGCAATAAAAATATGAAATTCATCGATTTTATTGATCTTATTACAGTTGAATTGTATTCCATTGTATGGAAGGATGAATCAGAGTTGTTTCCCTATTCACTAGTTTATAGATATTTAGGTTGTTTCAGTTTTGGTGATATAAATAGATAGGCTATAAACAGACATACAGATTTTTGTATGGACATATGCTTCCCTTTCCTTTGGTAAAAAGCTTCCAGGAAATATCTAAACTACTTTCTAAACTGGCTGTTACAATTACTTTTCCACTGAGCATGTCATTTATAAAGATTTTAAGATTTCAATAGTCACAAAGTCCATTTACTATCGGAGAGCTATGTTGGTAAACAGCAAATGACAGACATTGGAGAATGTAAATGCATTCTGCATCTTAAAATTCATTTTGAAGGCACAAGATATTGGAGGAGTGAGTGGAAGCCACACTAATCTCCTCCCAGGACCAATCTGGAATTACAACTAAATTGTGGAGAAATCACCTGGAACAAACAACTGAACAATAGTGAGAGAGAAGCCTTATAACTTCAGACAGACAGAAGAATCAGCTTATGCGTAAACTGACTGGTAAGGAGTGCAGTGGAAACTCAAGAAGGCTGGCTAGGACAACTATCAGTGTTCAAGTGTTTAGTTATACTACATGAAATTTGAGTTCTGATAATATATATAGAGAGGAAATTCCTGTTTTAAAACATTTGATTGTAAATCTATTCTTTACAGTTGCTTTGGTAGATGTAAACACATCTTTCCAAATTTCAAAAGCTCTAACACTAGTCATTCCTAAGATGGTGCTAAGTTTCAAAAATTTTTAGCCAAGACTCAGATGGGTCTCCTTACTCATTTTGTATGGCATATCAGTTAAGGTGGCAGAGGAAATGAAGCAAGGAAGTTTTGGTGACCATTAAGGTAAAGGAAGAATTGTAGAATATGCCAAGTTGATTTTTACCTTTCTCACTTTCTTTTGTGATCCCCACTTTCACTTCCAGTTAGCCTCTCTTCCCCATTATCCAGGATCATTACCCCTGTGGACTCTGTAAGTTCAAAGCAACCAAGAGTGCCCTCCTCAAAAGTGATTTATACTAAAAATAATGTCCCTCCTCACTCTTCCTTCTCCTCAAGATATTGTTCTCTCAATTGGCTAGCCAAAAGGAAATGATTCTGGTTACTGAATAAAATAATTCATATTAATTAAGGTATGAATGACTGATAGACTTGAACTCCTGTGCTAGCAATCATTCATTGCCCCTGACCCCAGATCCATTTCTACCCTTCTCCATCCTGCTCTGTGGCTTGAGAAATTGGGCCTTATGGGATGCATCAATAGGTTATTTTGTTCTCTGGCCTCCCATTAGTTTTAGCCAATGGGAGATACTGGTAGATGATTGAAGAAAAGCTAGTGAGATCAGGATAGTTACTTCACAAATTTCTTCTCTGCTACATAACATGGATTGTCTTAAGTCAACAAAACCAAGGCCACACTCTGTTAGGCAGTCCTTTCATACAGCATTTTTTTTAATGAATTCTGTCAATTGTGAAATTTCCCTGCCCCTTTGGACTTATCAGCTCCCTGTTGTTTGTAGTCCTAGGATTTTGTATCATCCTTTGTTGGATTTCTCTAAAACTGTCCACACCTTTGTTAATAATAACTTTAACAAACTTTCCTCAATTACACTATTTGAATATATCATCTTTTTCCTACCAGGACACTGACTGGGCCCCCAGGTTATTTACCCTGAATTCTTCCTTCCCTGCCCTTCTTCCCACAAACAGAAACCTATAAATGTGGAAAGAATTCTCTCTCCATGACATATTGACACATACATTCTTAAAGATTCAAGGATCATCTCTGAACATCTATAAAGATAATCAAGAAAGGAGCTAATGATAATTCACATTTTTTGAGTACTTATTGTGTCCTAGGCAATTCTTCTGAAGTAAAACTATTAATCGTTTTAATGGACCAATGTTTGTCATTTCCACTTTAGTTTTCAAATGTTTAAATATGATGCATCTTGGCATGGATTTCTTTTAGTTTATCCTGGTTGGGGCTTATTAAGCTTCTTGAATCTATAGGTTTGAGTCTTTTGTCAAATATGGGGAATTTCCAGTCATTAATGTTTCAAATACTTTTTCAGCTCTGCTCACTTTCTCCTCTCCTTCTAGGACTCCAATGGCACAAATATCAGATCTTTTGTTATTGACCAAAAGGTCTTTGAGGCTCTCTTACCTTCTTTTCTGTTTACTTTCTCTGTGCTGTCCAGATTAGGTACTTTCTATCCATCTATCTTCAATTTCACTGATTCTATTTCCTTTCATCTCCACTCTACTAATGTCTTTTCCTGCCACTAAGGACAGGAGAGTCTGAGACACAGGAGATGAAGAGGGCATAGTCCTGACCAATTTTTGTGTTACGTCCCCTCTTCTGGTGGCATCCAACTTCCCAGCTGCTTCTGAGAAATAGAAGAAAGTCTTCAGCTTGCAAGGACAAAAAGGCTTCCCAAGCTAGATTGTTTGTAGTTGTGGTGCCCCTCTTGCCCATGCCTGCTGCTCCAGTATTTCTCAGAGGGAATGTCAGGTCCAATCTCAGGAAGGAAAGCACTTCATTTGCCTATTTATTGTCAGAGCAGAAAGACTGCCAATCAATTCATCCTCATTGCACTGGTTTCTCAGCTTGTCTGGTGTTATCATTGAGACTTCTGTTTAATGGGAGAAGGAATGAGCCTACCCAGGTTGCCTTCTATTGATAGGGTGGTAGATCCTGAGTCCAGATCATTTTCTTCTATTGGGTGATTGTGTGCACTGAAACTATATTATTCCTCTAGTCCTCAGTTCCCAGACCAGTTCACCTTCCTCTTAGCACTATTTAGAATTATCTTCTTGTATTATTTCCTGGACTTAAAGTTGTACTTAGTGTGGAAGATGATGAAAGACAAGTCTATATCAACTTGTCCATACTGTAAGTCCTCATTACTATTTTATATATGAGAGATGGCATCACCAAAAAGTTAAGTTATTTGTCAAAGGTTATACAGCTAGTAAATGGACTCAGTTCCAGACAGCTTTTTTTCCCCTCCAAAGTCCATTTTCTTTCTCACCTTCAGAATTTGGGAAAACTCATCAAATAACCAAGGCATAGAAGCTAAATGTGTCTGCATATCTCTTTTATTGTATATGGAGGGAGAAAGTCCTGCATATAACTACTTACCCTACAGTATGATATCTGGGGTGATTTTATCTCCTTCCAAGGGTATCGTTCATATAGGAGAAGAATTTGAAGGTAAGGAGTTGAGAAATATTAACCTTGATTTAACTAAACTATTTTTTCCTTCCAAAGTACTCTCTGTTTGAAGAAGAGTAAAGACTGGACCATTTCATAACTAAGATCCCAGTAGCTGAAACACTAATTGTGAATGAACATGCATGAGCTATACTTGCCACCTGAAAATTTAGGAAGAGAAAATCTTATCAGTTTTTCTCATTTATGAACCAGGAGAGCATTGTGCTTGAAGGCTTCTGGGTTTTGGAAAAGACCACTTCTTGTTTCCAGGAATATTTATTGGTATTCATTAAAATCCATAAAGAAGGGTTATCAGATACTCTACATCAAGGGTCCCCAACCTCCAGACTGCTGACAGGTACTGATGGGGACCTGTTAGGAACTGGGCCACAGAGCAGGAGGTGAGCTTGAATGTAATGCACTTGAATCATCCCCAAACCATCCCCTGCTCCCCAGTCCATGGAAAAATTGTCTTCCATGAAACCAGTGCCGAAAGGTTGGGATTGCTGTTCTACATAACAGTCTGGCTATTTATTTCATGTCCTTTCACAATTCTCTACATAAGTTGCATGCTAAGGAAGTAAGTGGTTTAATCTCAGCCATATTCACAAAAGTGCAATTCACTTTAAGCACAAATTGCCAACAACTTTATAAGCCATGTGATCAAGTTCACACTCACTGACTTTTATCTATGTGCTTATGGGGTATTCCCCCCTTGTGAACTGGTTTTAAGACTATTAGCTTTTTCATTTCCTGCTCATAGTGCTGGTGTTTACTGGAGAAGGGATCAAAGAGGAAAATAGGTCATTGCACTCAATACAGATTCCAAACCTCAAAAGATCAGGAGATCTCAAAACGAGGCACACAAATTCACAAATAAATAGGTTCCATGAATTTCAAGTTATGACTTATTATCCTATCACTTAAATCTGGTGATAATATTCCTATATTGGAAAATACCCCCCATAACATGTCTTTACGTTCCTTTTACCTTCCTACTGCCACCATATGGAGTGGCCTTTCTTAATCAAATATAAAATCTACATTTGACTTACAATTTCTCCTCTTTTTCCTCTTTGATGTTACAAATATGTAGGGCCACAAATTTTCAGTTTGGCTTTGTAATGATTATGTATAGCATTTGCCATATGCATCCACTATCCATTATCTTAATCTTTTGCCCCTTACCAACCAAGTCTACAAAAATACTTCATCATGAAACAAAACAAAACTTCCTAAACCTCCATATACATAAACTCATGCAAATAGCTCCCCTCAAAGGTATTTGGTTCTACAAACATTGACTTTGTAGCACATATTGCTTCTACAAACTACAAACCACTATAGGTACAACCGGAACACCCAGCTGCATATATAAAAATGAGAAATTCAGAAACAACCTAAATTGTCCACCAAAGAGGAAAGTTTAAATAAATTATAATATATTTATATAGTTGAATAACATACAGCCTTTGAAAAGAAAAGGGCACTAAAAGGAAGCAGACGAAAATGACTAATTTCAGATATGGGGTAAGGAAGTTACAAGAGGAATCTGGTATTCATTCTCATACCAGAAAGTAAGAAAATGTTTTAAAAAAGGATGGGAGCACATCAAAAGTACATAGGAGCCAACTTGAGGGGTTAACACTGGCCAAATCTGGAACAAAATGAAGATGGGGGGAACAGTGATTATAAAATATTAAAAAATAAGAATTCATGAATCCATACAAATAACAAGCAGATAAATAAATTGCGGAGCAGGAAGTTCTCTTGCATACCTAAAACACTGAGTGGCAACTGGTAAATGTGAAATGGATGATGGTGTTGGAAAATTATCATTTTGTAGTCACTATGATAAAGATTGGTCCAGGCTGGAATCATCAATGCATGCTAAATATAGGGAAAATCTTTGATGAGAAGGACATTCTCATGTTCTGAAAGTATCGCCCTATAGATTATTATTTCGGAGGGAAAATACTAATTACACAGTGGAAAAATCAGATAACACCTCAAATGAATGATCACAAGTAACATCACTAAGGAGGAACAGACGGGCATTTTGTGCCTACGGATATGGTACCCTGGCATGGACACGTCATCACCTAAGTATTATTCTAGCCAGAAATGTATAAACTGAATTTAATTATGTGAACATATCAGAAAAAATGAGAAATGTTTTATTAAAAAAGAGAATAGGGGAATGTATTCCTCAAAACTGTCAATGTCATCAAAGACAAAAATATCACGATAGCTATAACTGCAGTACCTAACCGTAGAGTGGATCCTCCACTAGAAAAAAACTGCTATAAACTACATTTTAGGTCAATTCACAAAAATGTAATATGCATGGGAGATTAAAAAAATACTGTTTCAGGAAGGAAGATGGCGGTGTGGTAGGAGGAAGCACATTTCACTTCCCCCCCTACACACAGAACAAAAACCTGGTCGATTTACAGTGGAACAGAGCAAACAGACATAAGAAACACAGCATATTTGAAAACAGGAGATCAAAAATTGCAGCGGGCATTGAAAAACCAGACGGTAAGGAGAGTACTCCAGCAGCGTGGAGACGGGGGTGAGGGGGGGGCTGAGAGGCTGGGCCAGTGCTCACCACAAGACTCCAGGGAGGGAGCTGGGTCAACTACTCCCTCCCCAGACAAACAAGGTTTCAGCAGCACTGGGATAAACCTGGTTGCTTGAAATCTCACAGAGAGGAGTTAAGATCTCATAGCCCCGGGAGGACTGCGTGTGGGAGCTCGTACAACTGTCTGCACCCACACACCATTGGGGACAGCTGTGTGGGGATCCATCGGCACCAGTGCACTATAGGGGGACCTGCGCTGCAGTCTCTCAGTGCCTACGCAACACCAGGGATCTGCTCTGCAGTTGCTCAGAACCCGCGCACCATCAGGGACCTGCATGGTGACCAATCAGTGCCTGCACAACAGTCGGCACCCCTACGTAACAGTCGGCACCCCTGCGTGGATGGCTGGGAGATCTTAGGCACGTGCGCGTGACCTGCATGGGGGTCCATACACACCTGGATGACAGCCAGCGCCGGTGCATAGAAAGCTGGGAGATCATAAGCAGCTGCGTGTGACTGCAGTAGGAGCACTCCGCCTCAGAAGATACACCTGAGGCCCTGTGCGGAGAGGCCCTGGGCTAGCTCTGAGGCCAGTAGCCCAAAGATAACGGAGTGCTGAATAGGGAGAAAAGCGATACCGTCACCCCTTGGCCATTGCAGTAAGCAAGGCCAGAAAGACTGGCTTGACAAGATTGATAACAGCAAGATGTGGTTGTGTTTTTTAAATTATTTTTATCTTTTTTTACCCCTCAACTCCTTTTGCTTCTTGTTACTTCTTTCTTGTTTCATTCCTTCTTCCCTTCTTTCCAATCTTATATATTTTTCCCTTCTCTTTTTTCTTTTTCTTTCTGCTTTTCTTTCTTCTCTTTTCATTTTTTCTTCTTTTCTTTGTTTTCTTCCTATTTTCTCTTTTTAAATACCCATGAGTGAGCCAAAAAAACAAACAAACCCTGGAACAGTGGAAAAACCAGAGATGGTCCCAAAGAGGGGGCATTTCAACAGCTGAGGCACTGGAAGCTGTGAACACCAGGACACCCAAAGGAGACAGCACCATTGAATCTCACATGTATTTTACCACAGAAGTTCACACTATAAACCCAGGGAACCAGAACAAATCAATTTAAAACGCTGAGCATAACAAGAAGAGCCTCACAAATAGTGGGATGACAAAGAAACAATCCCCAAATGAAAGAAAAGGAGGAAGCCCCAGAAAGAATGCTAAATGAAATGGAGGCAACTCAACTATCAGATTTTGAGTTCAAAGCAATGCTTTTCAGGAAGCTCCAAGAACTCTCAATGACCTACAAGAAACTATAGTGAAGCTACAATGAACTCACTGCAAACTATATCAACATGAAAAAGGAAATAGAAACTATCAATAAGAGCCAAGATGAAATGAAGAATACAATTTCTGAAGTGAAGAACACAGTGGAAGGAATGAAAAGCAGAATTGATGAAGCAGAAGATTGGATCAGCCAGTTGGAGGACCAAGTAGAAAAACACACACAGAAAGAGCAAGAAAAGGAAAAGAGGCTCAGAAAGAATGAAGAGGGATTAAGAGAAATGCAAGACATTATGAAATGTAATAATATCTGTATCATAGGGATACCAGAAGGAGAAGAAGAAGAGCAAGGGATAGAAAACCTATTTGAAAAACTAATGATGGAAAACTTCCCTAATTTGATGAGAGAAAAAGTCACACAAATCCAGGAAACACAGAGAGTCTCAATTAAGAGGAACCTAAGGAGACCCACTTCAAGCCACATCATAAATAAAATGGCAACATTCCAAGACAAAGAGAATCTTAAAGGCAGCAAGGGAGAAAAAGGAAGTAACATACAAGGGAGCCCCAATAAGGTTAGCAGCTGACTTCTCAATGGAAACACTCTAAGCCAGAAGAGAATGGCAAGACATATTCCAAGTAATGAGAACCAAAGGCCTGCAACCTAGACTACTTTACCCAGCAAGGCTTTCAATCAAGATAGAAGGCCAAATAAAGACGTTCCCAGACAAAAGAAGCCTAAAAGAATACACCTCTACCAAACAAGTTCTGCAAGAGAAACTAAAGGGACTGCTTTAAGGAAAGGAAGGAAAAGAGAGAAAAAGGGACAGGAACACAGGTACAAAAATGGCAATGAATAAATACCTGTCAATAATAACCTTAAACGTAAATGGATTAAATGCTTCAATCAAAAGGCATAGAGTAGCTGAATGGATAAGAAAGCATGACCCACACATATGCTGCCTACAAGAGACCCAACTCAGGACACAAGACTTACACAGACTCAAAGTGAAGGGCTGGAAACAAATATTCCGAGCCAATGCACAGGAAAAAAAAAAGCCAGGATAGCAATACTCATATCAGACAAAATAGACTTCAAAAGAGCCATAAAGAGAGACCCAGAAGGTCACTTCATAATACTCAAGGGAAGAATCCACCAAGAAGACATAAAAATTGTAAATATATATGCACCCAACATAAGAGCACCGAAATACATCAAGAAAATCTTAGAGGACTTTAAGAAAGATATTGACAGCAACACAATTATAGTAGGGGATTTTAACACCCCACTGTCAAAAATGGACAGATCTAAACAAAATATCAAGAAAGATATTGTGGCATTGAACAACACTCTAGATGAAATTGACTTAACTGCTATATATAGAGCTTTTCATCCCAAAGAAACTAAATGCACATTCTTTTCAAATTCACATGGAACATTCTCAAAGATAGACCACATGATAGGACACAAAACTAGCCTCAGCAAATTCAAGAAAATTGAAATCATACCAAGCATTTTCTCCAACCACAAGGGACTGAAACTAGAAACCAACCCCAAGCGGGAAAACCCAAAGTCCTCAAAATCATGGAGATTGAATAGCATGCTATTAAACAATTAGTGGGTCAAGAATGAAATTAGGGAGGAAATGAAAAAGTTTCTGGAAAAAAAGGAAAATGAACTCACAATGATGCAAAACTTATGGGACACAGCAAAGGCAGTCCTCAGAGGGAAGTTCGTATGATACAGGCCTACCTAAAAAAGATAGAAACATCTCAAACAAACAACTTAACCCTATGCCTACAAGAACTCGAGGAACAACAACAAAGACAGACCAGAGCAAGTAGAAGGAAGGAAATAACCAAGATCAGAGTAGAATTACATAACATAGCCACTAAAAGCACAATTCTAAGGATCAATGAATCCAGGAGCTGGTTTTTTGAAAGCAGAAACAAAATTGAGAAGCTTTTAAGCAGGCTCATCAAGAAAAAAAAAGTGAGAGGACCCAAATAAACACAATCGGAAATGAAAGAGGAGAGATAACAACTGACACCACAGAAATACAAAGACTGTAAGAAATTACTATGAATAACTGTATGGCAAAAAATTTGAAAACCTAGGTGAAATGGACAAGTTCCTAGAAAAATACAATCTCCCAAAACTCAATGAAGAAGAAGCAGAAAACCTGAACAGACCAATAACAGCAGATGAAATTGAAACAGTAATCACAAAACTCCTGACACACTGAAGCCCCGGACCAGATGGTTTCACAGGACAATTTTACAAAGCATTTAGGGAAGAGCTAACCCCTATCCTTCACAAACTTTTCGAAAAAATCCAAAATGATGGAAGACTCCCAAACTCTTTTTATGAAGCCAGCATCATCCTAATCACCAAACCAGATAAAGACACAACAAAGAAAGAAAATTTCAGGGCCATATCACTGATGAACATAGACACTAAAATCCTCAACAAAATATTGGCAAACCACATCCAACAATACATTAAAAAGATAATACACCATGACCAAGTGGGATTCATCCCAAGGATGCAAGGATCGCTCAACATTTGCAAATCAGTAAATGTAATATATCACATAAACAAAAGCAAAGACAAAAATTACATGATCATATCAATAGATGTGGAGAAAGCATTTGATAAGGTACAGCACCCATTTATGATAAAAACACTCAGCAAAGTGGGAATTGAGGGAGCATTCCTCAACATAATAAAGGCCATATATGAGAGACCTACAGCCAACATCATACTCAACGGGCAAAAACTAAAATCTTTTCCACTAAGATCAGGAACAAGACAAGGTTGTCCACTTTCATCACTTCTATTCAATATAGTATTGGAAGTCTTAGCCACAGTGATTAGACAAGAAAAGGAAATAAAAGGCATCCAAATTGGAAAGGAGGAAACAAAACTATCATTGTTTGCAGGTGAGATGATAGTGTACATAGAAAATCCTATAGACTTGGCCAAAAAGCTGCTCGACCTAATAAATGAATTTGGCCAAACAGGTGGACAAAGTCAATATCCAGAAATCAAAAGCATTTCTGTATAACAACAATGAAAGAGCAGGAGCAGAAGTCAAGAAAAAAATCCCATTTGATATAGCAAAAAGAACAATAAAATACCTAGGAATAAACCTAACCAAGGAGGTAAAAGACCTGTACTCAGAAAACTACACAACACTGAAGAAAGAAATCAGGAAGATACAATAAATGGAAACATATACCGTGTTCATGGATCAGAAGAATTAACATCATCAAAATGTCCATACTACCCAAAGCAATTTACAGATTCAATGCAATACCTATTAAAGTGCCAATGGCATATTTCACAGATGTAGAAGAAACACTTCAAAAATTTATATGGAACCATAAATGATCTTGAATAGCTGCAGCAATTTTGAGAAAAAAGAGCAAAGTAGGAGGGAACACAATCCTGATATCAACCTGTATTACAAGGCCACTGTAATCAAAACAGCCTGGTACTGGCATAAAAACAGGCACATGGACCAGTGGAAAAGAACAGAGAGCCCAGAAATAAACCCATTTCTCTACGGTCAATTAATATTTGACAAAGGAGGCAGCAACATAAAATGGAGTAAAAGTAGCCTCTTCAACAAGTGGTGTTGGGAGAACTGGACAGCTATGTGCAAAAAAATGAAACTCGAACACCAACTTAAACCATGCACAAAAATAAATTGAAGGTGTATAAAAGATTTAAATATAAGTTGTGACACCATTAAAGTCCTAGAGGAGAACATAGGCAGGAAAATCTCAGATATTTCACGCAGCAACATTTTTACTGATATGTCCCCTAAAGCAAGGGACATAAAGGAAAGGATAAACAAATGGGATCTAATCAAAATAAAAAGCTTCTGCATGGCTAAAGAAAAGAGTATTAAAATAAGAAGAGAACCAACTGTATGGGAAAACATATTTGCCAATGATACATCAGACAAGGGTTTACTCTCCAAAATATATAAAGAACTTAAATTACTCCATTCTAAGAAGACAAGCAACCCAATTAAAAAATGGGCAAAGGACTTGAACAGACACTTCTTCAAGGAGGACATTCAGAGGATCCAGAGACACATGAAAAGATGCTCATTATCGCTAGCTATCAGAGAAATTCAAGTTAAAACCACAATGAGATACCACCTTACACCATTCAGAAAGTCATCATAAACAAAGCAACAAACAACAAGTGTTGGAGAGGTTATGGAGAAAAGGGGACCCTAGTGCACTGTTGGTGGGATTGAAGACTGGTACAACCACTATGGAAAGCAGTATGGAATTTTCTCTGAAAACTAAAAGTGGATCTACCTTTTGATCCAGCAATTCCACTGCTAGGATTGTATCCTAGGAACCCTGAAACACCAATCCAAAAGAACCTATGCACCTCAATGTTCATAGCAGCACAATTTACAATAGCAAAGTGTTGGAAGCAACCTAGGTTCCCATCAGTAAATGAATGGATCAAAATCTATGGTACCTCTCTGCACAATGGAATTCTATGCAGCAGAAAGAAAGAAGGAGCTCTTACCCTTCAGGACAGCATGGATGGAATTGGGGAGCATTATGCTAAGCGAAATAAGCCAAGGGGTGAAAGGCAAATGCCATATGATCTCACCTTTATCAGGAACGTAATCAAGAAAGCAAATAAACATGCATAATATAACCAAAGACCCTGAAATTGAGAACAGGCTGACTGTCACCAGAGAGGAGAGGGGAAGGAATTTCAGGGAAAAGGGGGAAGGGTTTAGAGCAACAAGTATAAAAGACACATGGACAAAACTAGCAAGGGTGTAATTGGGAGGGAGCTGGGGAGGGCTGGGGTGGTGGGCTGGGATGGGAGTAGAATACAGGTAAATGTATAAGAACAACAATTAAAATAAAATTAAAAAATAGTTTTCCAATGTTGTATTTATTGAAGTTGGCAAATGTACTGCTATTGAAGAGAATACATTTAATCTTTTTATAAGATTTATTTTATTTATTTTTAGAGACATAGGAAGGGAGGGAGAAAGAAAGGGAGAGAAACATCAATGTATAGTTGCCTCTCACACACCCCTTCTGGGGACCTGACCCACACCAGGCATGGGCCCTGACTGGGAATCAAACTGGTGACCCTTTGGTTTGCAGGCCTGCACTCAATCCACTGAGCCACGCCAGCTAAGGCAGAATATATCTATTCTTAGAAAACACACACTGAATTGTTTTAGGAGTAAACTGTTGTGATGCAACTTATTCTACAGTAGCACAAGATAAAACAGTAGAAATAAAAACAGAAAAAGTGCACACATATGATAGAATAAGAAATTGTTAACAATATGTGAATCTCTACTTGGTTAAAGAAAAAGAATTAGTAAAACTCTATGTATTGTCATGGAAAACTGTTTTAAAGGAAGAAAAACAGGATATGATATATAACTAGTGCCCCATTTCATAAGAATAAAACATGTATATGCAATATCATGTATGCATGGAAAAATATGGAAGTATATACACAAAACAATTAACAATGTTTTTCTTTGAAAGGTGAGAATAGTGGAGACTTTCATTTTTTAATTTTACTGCACTGCTTGTATTTTTATAATAGGTATGAATAACTTTCATGAATTTTAAAAATATTTTCCACTTAAAAGAGTGCACATGGGTAGAAATCTGAATTCAAAGAGAAAGAGTAAGTCATTTACAATGATATTTGACTAGAAATATCAAGAGCTAAAATCAATTTAAAAACACACCATATAGAAAAGTATAACAGATAATCAAAAAAATCAGTGGTAAAAATGTAAATGTCAAGTTGAAGCTGGATCTTCTAGCAAAATAAATCCAGACCAAATCTAACGTGAGTCATTTTGTACTCAGAGCAAAAATAAATATTTTGTGTGTTGAGGACCTCTGTGAAGACAACCACAAAATTTCACTGAGAAACAGAAAGAAATCAAAGAAGAGTTAAATGAATGGAGAGACATATGTTTTTCAATGGAAAGAATAGTGTAAAAATATGACCACTTTCTCCCTCTTGAAATACATGCTTCTCCTGGCTTTTATGCTACAAAGTTTCCCTATTTTATTTTCATGTTGCTGCCTGCTCCTTTTCAGTCTCCTTTCCTGGGTTCTCCTTCTCCCAGGCACCTTTGAAGGATTTAGTCCTTAACCATCTTATCTTCTGTATTTACACTCTCCCTAAGCAAGCTCTCACTCTCCTGTGATTTAAGATATACTATCTATATGTTGATGACTTCAGCCCTGACCTCTAACCTGACTGACAGAGTCATATATCCAACTACCTATTTGATATTGTCACACTGATCAGTCTTAAGCATATTGAAATTCAAAGGTACGAAACAGAACTTTTGATCTTTTTTAAAAAGATTTTATTTATTTATTTTCAGAGACAGGGGAAGGGAGGGAGAAAGAGTGAGAGAAACATCAATGTGTGCTTGCCTCTTACATGCCCCCAACCAAGGATCTGGTCCACAACCCAGGCATGTGCCCTGACTTGGAATCAAACCGGTGACCTTTTGGTTCTTAGGCCAGTGCTCATTCCACTGAGCCACACCAGTCAGGGATGAACTCTTGATTTTTAACTTCAGCTTGGGACACTTATCCTCTAATCTTTATAAGCCTTCTTCTCATTGCTAAAGTTCTCAGTTCAAGTATCAACTTATCAAGTTCAAGTGCCATATGATCTAAAATAGTCTTCTTCATTTGCTGAAACTGATATTCATATCATATTTCATTGTTTAAATGTCTTCATGGCATTTATTACTATCTGAACTTATCCTATCTGTGCATTTATTTACTTGTTTTTTAAAAGTTTTTTAAAATTTATTTTTAGAGAGAGGGGAAAGGAGAAAGAAAGAGGGAGAGAGAAACACCAGTGTGTGGTTGTCTTTTGTGTGCCCCTTACTAGGGTCCTGGCCTGCAACCCGGGTATGTGCCCTGACTGGGAATTGAACTGGTGACCCTTTGGTTTGCAGTCCAGTGCTCAATCCACTGAGCTACACCAGCCAGGGCCCTCTCCTCATTTTTTAAAGTCCTTGTTTCTTCTTTCTGTTCAGAGTGAATGTTTTTTCCTTCCTTTTGTTCCAAATCATTGATATGAATCCCAGCTTCCTTTCCTTCACTGTTGGTTCCCTGTATATTTTCCTTTATTTCACTTTGTATAACCTTCACCTCTTCCTTTATTTTGTGGCTGTATTCCATGATTTCTCTGTGCATCCTGTTCAGCAGTGTTTTGAACTCTGCATCTGATAGGTTAGCTCTCTCCATTTTGCTTAGTTCTTTTTCTGAAATTTTGATCTGTTCTTTCATATGGGCCATATGTCTTTGTCTCCTCAATTTGACAGCCTCCCTGTCTTTCAGTGTGTAAGTAAAGCAGCTTTGACTCCCCGTGTTGGCACATCTGTCAAATTGTAAGGAGTGAAGCCTTAGGTATTTGCCAGGTTGGTACAACCTGCTTCACTGCTTTATGGTGTTGTATGTGCGGGAAGGGTCTGTGAGGAAACAATGCCACTTTCTTGGCTCTTGCCCCATTTTCAGTCACTCCCCCCACCTCCATTAAACAACTGGCACCCTTCTAGCTGATGCCCTGGGGCTGGTTGCCTGAGTGGGTGGGTTTGTGGAAGTTCTAGGACCCTTTGAGCCCTTTAAATGGACTCTCCTGAGAGACTGACAGCTTCTTCCACTACTTCAACCTCCACTGGTTTTTACAGCCAGAGATTAAGAAGCTTTATTTGTGGTGCTGGAACCCTGGGCTGTGCAGTCTGGCCTGGGGCTAGGATTGCCCTTTCCCCAGTTGTCCTTCCCAGGTTTTATCCACTGCACGTGAATGTGGGACCACTTGTTCTGCTGGTTGCTGCAGCCATAGGCCAACAACATGCTAGGAAAAATAGAGAAAGTTATGTGTAGACAATTTACAGAATAAGAAATAAAAATGATGGCTTGCAAAAATATGAAAATACATCAAAGTCATTTACTGTAAAATAAATACAAATGAAAGAACTTTGAGGTAAAGTTTTTTTTTTTTCATTTATTTGATTAGTAAAGATCAGAAAGCTTATAATACTCTGTTCTGGAACAGTCAAGGGAATCAGGCAGTTTCATACATTGCTGCTGTGAGTTTAAATTCATATACCTTCAGTGGATTAAGACAGAGATGGTGAAGACAAATACTCTGTAATCTCACTTATATATGGAATCTAAAAAAATGAAATAATGGGAGCAGAACAGAATAGTGGTTACCAGTAGGATATGGGGAAATGGGTAAAGCTGGTCAAAAGATACAAACTTCCAAATATAAGTCCTGGGGATGTGATGTACAGCATTGTGACTTTAATTAACAATATATCACTGTATATTGGAAAGTTTCCAAGATAGGGAATCTTAAAAGTCCTCATCATAAGCAAAAATTACAACTATGTGAAGTGATGGATACTAACTAAACTTATTATGATAAACATATAAATATATATACACTATTCACTATATATATTTCACTACATATATATCTCAGATCATTGTATTGTAACCTTAAACTTCTGCCATATTATATGTCAATAATATCTTAATTAAAAAAGGAAAAAAATCGTGATATACCCTCCATGGAGAGCAGTTTGTAATTTTATCAAAAATAAGAAGGAACAAACTATTTGGCTTAGAAATTTTACTCCTAAGTACTTATCCTACACTTATAGTCATATTTGACTGAAATAATTATTGGAGCCTCATTTTACTTGGAATATATTTGAAACAACCTCACAGAGAACTAGTTAAGTTTTGATACATTAATGTAATGGAATACTATGCAGTTGTTAAAAGCAACACAGTGGTTTAACATGTAGCTATATGGAAAGATAACAAGATATTTTTAAGTGAGAGATCCATGATGGTGGCAGAGTACTGGGCAGGTCCATTCATTTGTCCTCAGACATGGACTGGATTTGAAATCAGAACAGAGAACAGAGATTAAGTGAAAGTATCTGTGAGTGAGAGTGTAATGGAAGGAGAGAGTAGAGAGTGCACAGGACTACGCAGGAACCAGCCCTCTTGCGGGGCACCTGGGGGCCAACAGCTTGGGCTTTCTAGGTGGACTACAACTGCCGCCCAGCTCAGCACTGCTGGCTGCACAGCGTCAGGTGGCTGTGGATTGGCTCAGAAGCTGCAAGCTACTGTGGCAACGAGAGAAAGTCTGGGAGGTGTGAGTCTCAGAAACAGCATGGCGGGAACAGGCAGGCCCGAGTCTGAACACCTCTGGAGGGGGCAAGGACAGCACACCATCACTGTCTTGTGTTGTAGCAGAGCTGAGGGGATCTTCCCAGCACTCTCTGGGAAAGATTCAAAGAAACTTTATCTAAAATTGGTGGAGGCCCTGTAAGAAGGTGGCTAGCCATGACTGTGAGACACTGTGTGATTTTTGAGGAAAGTGAGCATGGGGAGAACAGGACCTCCAGGGACCAATGATATACTGTGTGGGCCATAGAGAAATTGTTTTATAAGAGGAGCTGAGATGTACCTGAGACTTGGCAGGACCTGGTCACTCAAACCTGTACATGCAGGCAGGACACAGTAGCTTTGCTAACCAAAAAACTCAGAGGCAGAGAAAACACTGGACGGAAGGACCTGGCCCCACATGGCTCACAAGCAGAGGGCAGAGCAGAATAAAAAATTCAAGCTGAACCTTCTGTGAAGGAGTGGCAGGCTTGGGTCTAGAAGGCAGGAGCTGAATGCCTGAGATTTGCTCCAGTCAGCCAGAGCCTTTAATAGTCAGGCAGACCCAACTCCCACCTGTGGGATTACAGGCTCTGTGGCAAGGTCAGGCCCAGAAGTTTCCTGCTGCATACATTCCCTCAGGGGAAAGGACAAAAAGGCCCTTTGCCAGACATTATGTGCTACACAGCTCCTTGGGCCTCAATTTACTAAACCCAGCAGAGCAAATAGAGACAAGAGTAAGACGCTATCTTCTTTCCTGCAAAGCTGTTTAACATTCATTTCTTATCCTTCAAGTTTGGGCATAATATGGCACCAGGTTTTATAATATAGTTCATTTCTAATCTCATGTATTGCTCTGCCCTTCTCTTACTCCATACTATCTCCTTCTTCCTCCTTTGTATTTTTGTTGTAAATTCCATTTTCTCTCTTGCTACGACTTGTTTCTATACAGCACTATTAATATTGCTTCCCCACTCCAGTCTCTCAAAACCATTTGTGATTGTCATTAATCATCTCACATTCCTTCTCCCATTCCTAAAATATGCTTATTCTCTCTCCACCTTTATCAGTCTTTGCTTACAGGTAGTGGATAAGGTGGTTGTTACTACAGTTCTTCAAGTCTATTTCTAGATAGTGACTACCTTTGTATTTCAAATCTCAAATTTCACTATTCCCCTCTCCTCCTCTATTTTGCCTTCCTCCTGCTATTCCCTTTTTGTCATTTTATATTTTAATTTTTCTCTCTCTTATCTGGGTTTCCATCTCATACTCTTAGTATCCCTTCTTCCTATATCCTCTCCAAAAAACTTCTATTTCCTCTAGACATATCTTAAGCTCTTTTATCTTTCCTTGTGCCCTTTTTTCTCTATTCTATCTGTATAAATCTTGGCTCATTGGTTATTAATATCTTTGGTGGAGATTTATCTGCAATTAAGGAGATTATATATATATATATATATATATATATATATATATATATATCCCTAATATATATTTTGTTGTGGTTGTCTGTTTTTTCTCTCACGAGATATATGCAAATATATATATTTATTCTTTAAATTTCCATTTTAACCTAATACTACTTATTTCTCACCTCTTACTCCATTCTACCTTTCCTTATTTAGTTATAAAGTAAATTTTATTTTCTTTCCCACTTTGCCTTCTCTCTATTCCCCACTGCTATTATTACCCCTCCCTCTACCCTTGCAAAATCTCTTTTCTTTCGGTTATTGGTCTCATATTTATTTTTCCTTTCTTATAATAGTCTTAACCTCTTTATATCTTTATTCATATTGGCACATTGGCTTTTGATAGTGTAATTGTGGGTGGGTGTGGGTCTGTTTCCTGGGCTGTTTGGTTTTTGTTCTGGCAACCTGTACAACAGTATACAAGATGTGGAGGGCAGAGTAATTTTCAGTCAGTCAGCCAGAGGAAAGAATCCAGCAAAGAACAACCCCAAAACAACCCAAACCCAATTACAATCACATAAAAAGTATAAAGGTCAGTGTAAGAGCATGAAGTGCAGATGAGCAAGGAAATTGCTCCACTGAGTCCCACAGGTCTCCTAGCACAGAATATCATACCGTGAAGACAGAGAGTCAAAGCGGAAAAATCTAACAAGCAAAAGAAACAGGAAGAGTCATCTAAAATGGGGAGACAAAGAAACAACCCTCAATTGAAAGGAAAGGAGGAATCCCCAGAAAGAGTGCTGAATGAAACTGAAGCAACCAAACTATCAGACATTGGGTTCAAAATAATGGTTAGAAGCCCTGGCTGGTGTAGCTCAGTAGATTGAGCATGGTCTGTGAACCAAAAGGTCACAATTCGATTCTCAGTCAGGGCATATGCCTGGTTGCGGGCCAGGTCCCCAGTGGGGGCCATGTGAGAGGCAACCACACATTGATGTTTCTCTCCCTCTCTTTCTCCTTCCCTTCCCCTGTCTCTAAAAATAAAGAAATAAAATATTAAAAAAAATAATTGTTAGAAGGCTACTCAAGGAGCTCAGTGAGAACTCCAAAGAATTCCAGGGAAGCTTCAGGGAACTTACTGTGAAGCTTAGGGAAAAAAAAAAAAAAAACAGAAATGTCAATAAGAGCCAAGAGGAAATGAGGAATACAATTTCTAAATTGAAGAACACAAAAGAATGAATGAAAAGCAGGCTAGATAAAGCAGAGGATCAAATCAGCAAGCTGGAGGACAGGATAGAAAAAAACTCCCAGAAAGAGCAAGAAAAGAAAAAAAGACTCAAAAAGAAGGAAGAGAGGTTAAGGGAACTGGAGGACAACACGAAACATCAAAATATCCACTTAATAATGATACCTAAAGGGTAAGAAGAGGAGCAAGGGATAGAAAACATGTTTGAAAAATTAATGACAGAAAATTTCCCTAAATTGATGAGAGAAAATGGCATGTAAATCCAGGAAGCACAGAGGGTCCCAATCAAGAGGAATCCTAAGAGGCCCACTAAAAGCAACATCAGAATTAAAATGGTAAAACTGCAAGACAAAGAGACAATCTTAAAGGCAGCAAGGGAGAAGTAGGAAGTAATATACAAGGGAGCTCTGATAAGGTTAGCAACTGACTTCTCAAATGAAACACTCCAAACCAGAAGAGAATGGCAAGAAATAATCCAAGTAATGAAAAGCAAAAGCATGGAAACTAGACTACTCTACCTAGCAAGGCTCTCAATTAAAATGGAAGGTGAAATAAGGATTTTCCCAGACAAAAGTGGGCTGAAAGAATAAAACTCCACCAAACCAACACAGCAAAATATGCTAAAGGGATTGCTTTAAGAAGAAGAAGAAAAAGACTGTGAGAAAGAGAAGAGCAAAGGTACAAAGGGTGTAAAATGGCAAAGAATTAGTGCCAATCAATAATAACTTTAAATGTAAATGCATTCAATGCTCCAATCAAAACATGTAATGTAGCTGAATAGATAAGAAATTATAACTTGCATGTATGCTACCTAGAAGAGACCCACCTGAGAACAAAAGACCTACAGAGACTGAAAGTGAAGCATTGGAAAAAAATATTCCAAGCAAAGAGACAGGTAAAAAAGCCAGGATAGCAATACTCATATCAGACAAAATAGACTTCAAAATAAAGGTCATAAAAAGAGAATCAAGGGAAGAACCCAACAAAAAGACATAAACATTATAAACATATGTACACCCAACATGGGAGCACTCAAATATATAAGGAATGCCTTGGAGAATTTCAAGAACAATATAGACAGCAACACTAATACTAGGAGATTTTAACACCCCACTGTCAAAAATGGACAGATCTTCCAAACAAAATATCAACCAGTAGATGGTGACATTGATTAATGCCCAGATCAAGTAGACTTAACTGATATATAGAGAGCCTTTCATCCCAAAGAAGCAAAATATACATTCTTTTCAAATGCACATGGAACATTTTCAAAGATAGACCACATGATAGGACACAAAACAAGCCTCAACAAATTCAAGAAATATGAAATCATATCAAGCAGTTTCTTGGACCACAAGGGCCTGAAACTAGAAACCAACCACAAGGAAAAACTCAAAAACACTGAAATTCATGGAAACTGAATAGAATGCTATTAAACAATGAATGGTTAGGAATGAGATCAAGGAAGAAATCAAATAATTTCTGGGAACAAATGAAGATGAACTGACAACATTCCGAAACTTATGGGACATAATGAAGATAGTCCTTAGAGGAAAATGTATAGCCATGTAGGCCTACCTAAAAAAGATAGAAACATTTCAAATAAACAACCTAACCTTATGGCTACAAGAACTGGAGGAACAACAACAAAGACATCCCAGAGCAAGTAGAAGAAAGAAAATAACCAAGATCAGAGCAGAATCAAAAAACATAGAGACTAAAATAACAATTCAAAGGATCAGTAAGTACAGAAGCTGGTTATTTTAAAAGATAAACAAAAGTGACAAACCTTTAAGCAGACTCATCAAGTAAAAAAGAGAGAGGACCTAAATAAACACAATCAGAAATGAAAGAGGAGAAATTACAATCGCTACCACAGAAATCTAGAAGATTGTAAGAAATTGCCACGAAGAAGTATGTACCAATGGACAAATTTCTAGAAACATATAATCTTCTGAACCTGGATCAAAAAGATATAAGCCTGAACAGACCAATAACAGCTGCTGAAATCAAAGTAGTGATCAAAAAATTCTCGGCACACAAAAGCCTTGGACCGGACTGTTTCACAGGAGAATTTTACCAAACATTTAAGGAAGAACTAACCCCATATGCTTCACAGACTATTAAAAAACAAAACAAAACAAAACAAAAAAAAAACAAGAAGAGGTAAGACTCCCAAACACTTTTTATGAAGCCAGCATCATCCTAATCCCAGAACCAGATAAAGACACAACCAAGGAAGAAAACTACAGGCCAGTATCGCTGATGAACATAGACCCTAAAATCCTCAACAAAATATTGACAAACTACTTCGAATAATACATTATGATCAAATGGGACCCATCCCACGGATGTGAGGATGGTACAATAGTCACAAATCAATAAATGCAATACTTCACATAAACAAAATGAAAGACAAAAATCACATGATAAGATCAATAGATGCTGAAATGGCATTTGATAAGATACAGCACCTATTTATGATAAAAACACTCATAAAAGTGGGAAGAGTGGGAATATTCCTCAACATAATAAAGGCCATATATGACAGATCTACAGCCAACATCATATTCAATGGGCAAAAGCTTAGAACTTTCCCAGTAAGATCAGGAACAAGACAAGGATGTCAGGTTTCACCACTCCTATTGAGCATAGTATTGGAAGTCCTAACCACAGCGACCAGACAAGAAAAAGAAATAAAAGTCATCCAAATTGGAAAGGAGGAAACAAACTGTCATTGTTTGCAGATGACATGATAGTATACATAGAAAATCCTATAGACTCTACCAAAAAACTATACAACCTAATAAGTGAATTTGGCAAAACAGTGGGATACAAAGTCAATATTCAGAAATCAAAGACATTTTTCTGCAACAACAATGAAATATCAGAAACAGAAATCAGGACAAAATCCCATTTGATATAGCAGCAAGAAAAATAAAGTACCTAGGAATAAACCTAACCAAGGAGGTAAAAACCTGTACTCAGAAAACTACACAACACTGAGGAAAGAAATTAAGGAAGACAGAAATAAATGGAAGCATATACTGTGTCCATGGACTGGAAGAATTAACATCATCAGTATATCCATAGTACCCAAAGCTATTTATAGATTCAATGCAATCCCCATTAAAATATCAATGCCATATTTCACAGATATAGAACAAAGAGTTCAAAAATTTACGTGGAACCATAAGCAACCCCAAATAGCCTCAGAAATTTTGAGACAGAAGAACAAAGTAGGAGGAATCACAATACCTGATGTCAAAATATTACAAGGCCACTGTAATGAAAACAGTCTGGTACTGGCTTAAGAACAGAAATATAGATAAATGGAACAGGATAGAGAGCCCAGAAATAAACCCATGTCTCTATGGTCAATTAATATTCAACAAAGGAGGCAGGAGCATAAAATGGAGTAAACAATCTCTTCAACCAATGGTATTGGGAGATCTGGACTGGTGTATACAAAAAATGAAACTTGACCAACAACTTACACCATACCCAAAAATAAACTTGAGATGGATAAAATACTTACATATAAGTTGCAACACCATAGAAGTCCTAGAGGAGAACATAGGCAGGAAAATCTCAGATGTTCGACTCAGCTATATTTTCACTGACATGTTCCCTCAAGCAAGAGACTTAAAGGAAAGAATAAACAAATGGGACTTCATCAAAATGAAAAGGAAACCAACCGTATGGGAAAATATATTTGCCAATGATACCTCAGACAAGGGTTTGATCTGCAAAATATACAAAGAACTCACATGACTCCACTCCAGGAAGACAAACAGTCCATTTAAAAACTGACAAAAGACCTGAACAAACACTTCTCCTAGAAGGACATACACAGGGCTCATACATATATGAAAGGATCCGCAGCATCACTAGCCATCAGAGAGATGCAAATTAAAAGCACAATGAGTTACCACTTCACACTGATCAGTAGGGCTATCCTAAGCAAATGAACAAGCAATGAGTGCTGGCAAGGCTTTGGAGAAAAGGGAACCCTAGTACATTTTTGGTGAGAATGGAGACTGATGTAGCCACTGTGGAAAACAGTATGGAATTTCCTCAGAAAATTGAAAATGCAACTGCCTTTTGACCCTGCAATTCCACTGCTGGAGTATAACCTAAGAATTCTGAAACAGCGTTTTAAAAGAACCTATGCACCACAAAATTCATAGCAGCATGATTCACCATAGCTAAGTGCTGAAAGCAACCTAAGTGCCTATCTGTAAATGAATATATAAAAAATCTATGGTACATTCATACAATAGAATACTATACAGCAGAAAGAAGGAGCTCCTACCCTTTGTGACAGCATGGAGAGAACTGGAGAGCATTATGCTAAATGAAACAAGGCAGGCAGTGAGAGACAGATATCATATGGTCTCACCTACAAGTGGAATCTAATCAAGAAATTAAACAAGCAAGCAAGATATAACCAGGGACATTGAAATAGAGAACAGACTGACAGTAAGCAATGGGGATGGGGAAGGGGGATAACAGGGGAAATTTGGGGAAGAGTTGTCAATGAACATGTATAAAGGACCCAGGGACAAAGCTAAAGGGGGGTTGGAATGAGGGTGAAAAGTGGGGGTGGTGGGGCAGGGAATGTTGTGGCAGGAAAATGGAGACAACTGTACTTGAACAACAAGAAAATAAAAAGAAAAAGGTAAAAGAATCCACAAGCATGTTTAACAAATTGACTATGCTATTTGGTTATATTCTGGGAAAAAAATGAACTATAGTTAGTGATTTGTGATTTAAATCCTAGTGGTATGAAATCAGACTAATAAAATGTTTACAGAAACAAAAAAATTACTAAAAGTGTATGGTAGTGATGTTTGCACAATACTGTGAATGTACATAATGCCACTGAACTGTACACTTAAAAATGGCTCATATGGTAAATTTCATGTTATGTATATTTTACTCCAGTTTAAAAAACATTTCAAATAAATATATTATGATTAATTTTGTACCTACCATATGTGTACATATTCAGTTAAAAATGTCCAATTGATTAAGCACCTCAGTGTAAACAACACTTTATGTCAGATGCTAGTTTTATGGGTGATTTTATTTATGTGTATTTTTTCTTTCATAAATATGCAATACTTGTGCAAAAGTATTTTTACTGTTGATTGTTTTTAATTTTATTTTAATTGTTGTTCATGTATAGTTTTCTGTCTTTTACTCCCATCCCAGCCCACCCCCCAGCCCTCCCCACCTCCCTCCAATTTCCACCCCCTAGTTTTTGTCCATGTGTCCTTTATACTTGTTCCTGTAAAAGTATTTTTTAAAAATCAAAAGTGATCAGAAATGTATGATACTTGAAAGAACAGAATTAGAAAGCAGAAATCTTTAGAAGTTTGGAACATAAAAACCAAATATAACTCTCAGTTAATTTACATTTCTCAAATAGCAAATATTACTCTGTACTAGCCTTTGGAAGTAGGTTCTCCACTTTGTGTCCTATTAACCTGTATAAGTCTTTCTAAGTTAACTCTGAAAGTTATATTTCCTTTTCTCTGAAATTTTCAGGACAGGAAGATTTTACTGTAGATCTTTATTGTTACTTGAGCTTTCCTCCATTTAACTTGAAGATTTCTGTGTTTTGCCTTAAAAGAGATATCCAAAAATGGAGACAACTGTATTCAAACAACAATAAAAAATGATAAAATATAAAAGAGATATCCAGAGGGAATGGAGGGTGGGAACAGGTAGAAGGTAAATGGGGGATAAATAGTGATGGAAGGAAACTATACTTTGGACAGTAAACACACAATAAATGACAGATGATATATTACAGAACTGTACATATGAAACCTATATAATTTTATTAACCAATGTAACAGCAATAAATACAATAAAAATAGGCATCTCCAAAATTATAAAATTACTTACCAGATAAATATGAATGACCCTCTTAGTTTCTAAATTAGATGTTGAATTGACTTGAAAAAATATACTTCCAGCACTGCAAATTAAAGTTGTATAGAGATGAAAGTAAATAATATATCATCCATTCAGTCAATAATATTTATTGAATACCTAATATAGCAGTGAACAAAACAGACTTGATGTCTGCTTTCGTGAAAGGGGAGACTTCACTTAAGACTGAAAAATGGGCAGAAGTAATAATAATTAGGTGAAGAATGGGGGGAAACACTACTCCAGGAAGAGCAACCAGCTTCTGAAAATTTCCAGAAGCAGGAAAAAGCATAAAATGCTTCAAGACCTAATATGAATGAGGAAGAATATAGCTAGAGTGTAGGGAGGAGGGAAAAAGGAAAATAAAGATAGACTGCAGCCTAATCACACAGGGCCTTGTAGGCATAATAACACTCAAATTCAGTAAGAAGCCATTGCAGAGGATGACATAATCAATTGTATTTTTTAAGAAAGGTCACTTTCCAAAGTTTCTTTTGCTATAATAATAGACATTGAGATACATGGGAGTACTTGAAAATTTCCAAGGCCTATCAACACACATTATCTTTCCACATCCTGTTGGGTAGATGATAGTTGGGTAGATGATACATTTTTCCCCATTTTACTTAAGAAGAAACTTAACTTCACAAAACAATTGAACTCACAAATATCATGTAAAGGGGAACACTAATAATGCTAATTGAGATATTCTGACTCCAAATCTTATAATCCTTATTACCCTACTTTAGATACCAATCATGTCGCTGGTATTTACCTATCCACATCATCTTTCCATTAGCTTTTAAAACTTTAATCTTGAATGTGGGGTTACAGTACTGGGTGAAAAAGGTGACAGGATTAAGAAAAAAGCATACCCACAAACACATTGTAGACACAGACAACAGTATGGTATACCGGGGGAAACGGGGTTGGAGAAGGTAGAAGAGGGTAAAAGGGGGATAAATGGTGATAGAAGAACTTGACTTTGGGTGGTGAATACACAATACAATATACGGGTGATGTATTATGGAATTGTGCACCTTAAACCAAGGGTGTCAAACTCATTTTCACTGGGGGCCACAGCAGCCTTGTGGTTGTCTTCAAAGGACTAAAGTAATTTTAGGACTTTATAAATGTATCTACTCCTTAACTGTTAAGGACTTGAAATTACATTCGGCCCTTTGAGGGCAACTATGAGGCTGATGTGGCCCCCCAGTGAAAATGAGATTGACACCCCTGCCTTAAACCTATATAATTTTATTAATCAGTGTCACCCCTATAAATTCAAAGGTAAAAAAATGATAGATAGAAAAAATAAAACTTTATTCTTGAAAAGGCAAGACAAGATACCTCTTTGGAATCCACTTAATTTTTTTTAAATAAGAAAGTGAAAGTCCCATGGATCTGGAGAAAAAGTTGAGTGTTCCACTTAGGGGAAATCAGGCTAATAGTGGATTATTTGTACAAGATGAACTGCACCCAATATCCGTAATACTGTTTTCTAGAATTTTGATTATGGGACATGAAATATATAATAAAACAAAATAGAAAAAAATTAAAGTAGATGAACACCAAATAGGGTACCATACTTAATGCAAGTAAACACAGCAAAATGGAAAGCACTTGCCGTAAGCTCAGATGAAACCAATTATTAGAGAATGTTTTCCATAGAAATGGTTTTAATAGTAGCTATAGCTAAACAAAAAGATACATCTTCAAAAACATATACAAAACTATGTAGCATGACTTGGGTACATACAGATAAGTACTACTTATCAGCAAGGCTATATCTATCTCTAAGTGTACAATGAATGAACTGGAGCCTAGACAATCCATTTATTTTGGTTATCCTCATGATTGATGTGGAGACTCAAATAATTGAGTGAACCAGAGCAATCAGCATCAATCTTGAAGATTACTAAAATGAATAAGTGACTGTACCTAGCTCAAGAAGTCAGTAAGTCAAGTGAATGAGTGCTTGTATGAACTGGCTGTATGCCCAGAATTGTTCTAGATGCTGTGGGGGCTATAGTTATAAGACATAGTCTGTGCCCTAAATGAACATATAATTTTGGTGGGGGTCACAAGTTGTACATATACAAACTGTCAAAACAGTATAAACTCAAGTACAGAGTACGCAATGTTGTACATGCTGTATGGCTGCAGAGATTGGTATGAGCAGGAGTGAGCAAAATTAAGTTAAACATCAATGAAAATATTTGAATTGTTGAAAAAAAGAGAGGAAAACTGTGGCACATATTTGCTGAGTGCCTTTAAAAAATCTGCATCTTCCTTCTAGCAATAGCACTTAATCCTTGTTTGGAAACCTATTCCATCCACAACTCTCAGCCAAGTTCTTAGGCAAAGTTGACTCTAGTTTCAGGTGTACATCGTAATTCCATTCTCCTGGCACTAGAGACTGCCTTAGGTATAGGCATGTAATCCAAGCCTACATGAATTACTACATCTTATTCCTCTGGGCCTAATAATTAATTTAAAGTAGATACTGAAAGGATTATTTCTCAGTGAACTTCTGTGCATTTTCTGGGAATGTTGAGGCACAGATTTTCTCTTCTATTGGGTAGTACATTTTGAAGATTTAAAGCTTCTATTCATTTAAAACCAAATAAAATGTGTGTGGTGGGGGATCCTGGAGTTGCAAAGATCTACTATATATGCCTTGACGGTTGGTATGGACACCATTGAAAGCAGAGTGGAAGAAATTCAAAGTAAAACGGGATCCTTGGTAACATCTCTAAGCTGCTATATCAATTCTTGCCTGAAGCCAAAATTATCTTTGTATTTTTTCAGTTATATTAGCTAGGAAATTTGCTTTATTTGAATGCAATAACTGTCCATTCCCCTGATTTCAACAAAGGATTCATGTTGGTAGACAGTGGACAATCATATTGGACAATGAAGAGTGCCCGTATGCCAGAAAAATTCAAGTAATAGGGATAGAATTTGGGACTTAATTGATATGCAATTAAGAATCATGATTTGAGCCCTGGCTGGTGTAGCTCAGTGAATTGAGCATGGGCTGTTGAACCAAAGTGTTGCCGGTATGATTCCCATTCAGGGCATAAGCTTGGGTTGTGAGCCAGATCCCCAGTAGGGCAGTGAGAGAAGCAACCATACATTGATGTTTCTCTCCCTCTCTTTCTCCTTGCCTTCCCCTCTCTCTAAAAATAAATAAATAAAATATATTTTTGAAAAAGAATCACAATTTGTACCTAAAAAAGAAAATGATGTGAATGAAGTGGTGACTTAGGAATATTGATCAGATCAAGATGAAGAGTAGATTGCAGGGTAAAGAACAAGAAGAAAACAGGGAAATCCTTTAGGAGGAATTGTGGGCCTTGTTTATGGTGACAGTGATGGAAATGTAGAGAACAGGATAGAGCAGAGGTAATAAAGTATATTGGTTTATAACATGAGTTCTGAAGGTGGACTCCATATATTCTACTATTCACATAATTTCATTAGTTTTGACACTTTAAACATAAAGAGATTACATATCTTTTGGTAAATTATTTAATCTTTTTCAATCCTCAATTTTTATATGCAAAATGGAGGTTAAAATAACATATTTTAAGGTTATAATTATGATTAAATGTGGACATAGATGTAAAATACTTAGAAGAGTATATAGCACATAATAATATTTAAAAATGCTGACTATTGGGGAAAGTGGTGGCAGGAAAATGGAGACAAAAAATAATAAAAAATAAATAAATAAGTAAATACTGACTATTATTCAAATACTTTTTTAAGGCGGATTGTACAGTACTTGGTGATTGACTGAAGGAAATAAAAAAAAAAGCAAAGAGGAATACAATAGGACACATCTGTCCTAGCTCCCAGTCTACCATACTTGCTGTACTAAACTTAGGAATTTTCTTGATCCCTTGGAGAATCCAACTAGTATTCTTTAAAGGTATGTTTTTAGACTAGATGATCTCTAGGGCCATATTCTGGTTTAATAGTTTATAAGTCTTTAAAATCTAAATTGTAAAAAATATATAGCATTGCCTGGCTGGAGTGACTCACTGGATTGAGTGCCAGCCTGCGAACCAAAGGGTCGCTGGTTTGATTCCCAGTTAGTACACATGACTGGATGGTGGGCCAGGTACCCAGAAGGGGGTGAGTGGTAGGCAACCTCACATTGATGTTTCCCTCCCTCTCTTTCTCCCTCCCTTCCCCTCTGTCTAAAAATAAATAAATAAAATCTTAAAATATATAGTATTGTATATATTATATGTTATATAATATAGATCTATATTACATGTGTTATCAATTATATTAACATATATACTTATATTTATATAGTAAAATTATATAGGACATTGAATGCATTAATTAATTTAATCCTTTCAACAGCACTGTAAGGTCAACATTTTTATTCTTTAATTGTTATTACAATTTTAAACTACATGACTATATTAACTTTATATTAATTGCATTACTTTATAGCATTTTCATTAAAACTTATTCCCCTATACCCTCTTTTGCCTGTATCCATCTCCCTCCCACCTGCAATCACCACACTGTTGTCCCTTTCCATGAATTCTTTCACTTTTTTCTTTTCTCCTTGATCCCTCCACCCAGACCCAACTCCCCCCAGAGCTGTCAACCTGCGCTCTATCTATAAGTCTGTTTCTATTTTTGCTACTTAGTTCAGTGTTCATTAGATTCCACATATGAATGAAATGTGGTAGTTGTCTTTCTTGGACTGGCTTATTTCACATGATGTTCTCCAGGTCAATCCATGCTGTCACACAGGGTAAAATTTTATTCTTTTTTATGACAAAGTAGTATTCCATTGTGTAATTGTACCATAAATGTTTTATCCCCTCATCTACTGATGGACACTTGAGGGCTTCCAAGTATTTGCTATCATAAATAATGTTGCAATGAACACAGGGGTGCATATAGTCTTTCAAATCAAAGTTTTGGGTTTCTTCAGATATACTCCCAGAAGTGGGATCACAGGTCAAAATGATGTTGCATCTTTAATTTTTGGAAGAAATTTCATACTGTTCTGCACAGTGGCTGCACCAGTCTGCATTTCCAGCAACAGTGCAAAAGGGTTTCTTCCTTTTAATCCACATCCTTGCCAGCTTTTGTTGTTTGTCAGTTTATTGATAATAGCCATTCTGACAAGTGTGAAGTGATAATCTCATTGCAGTTTTAAATTGCATTTGTCTGATGATTAGTGATGTTGAGCATCTATTCATATGTCTATCGGCCACCTTTGTGTCCTCTTTGGAGAAATGTCTATTCAAGTCCTTTGCCCATTTTTAAATTCAATTGTTTATTTTTGTTGTTTTTGTTGAGTTTTGAAAGTGCTTTATAAATTCTGGATATTAACCCCTTATCATATGTGTTGGCAAATATGATCTCCCATTCAGTGGGTTATCTTTTCAGTTTGTTAATGGTTTCCTAAGCTGTACAAACATTTTTTATTTTGACAGTCTCATTGTTGATTATTCTTTTGTTCCCTGACAGAGGAGATATGTCAGAAAAAATATTGCTGAGAAATATTTGATATTTTACTGCCTTTGTTTTCTTCTAGGATTTTTATCGTTTGAAACCTAACATTTAAGTTTTTAAGCCATTTTGAGTTTATTCTTGTGTGTGGCATAGTTTCATCTTTTTACATGTATGTGTCCAATTTTCCCAACACCATTTATTAAATAAACTATCTTTAGCCCATTGTATGTTTTCACTACCTTTGTCAAATATTGACTACAAAGGTATGAATTTATTTCTGGATTCTTTACTCTGTTCCATTGATCTGTATGTCTGTTTTTTGTGCCAGTATATGCTGTTTTTATTACTAAGGCCTTATACTATAGTTTGATATTATGTAACATGATTCCTCCAACTTTATTTTTCTTTCTCACAATTGGTGTTCCTATGTGGGGCTTTTTGTGGCTCCATATAAATTTTTGAAATATTTGTTCTCATTCTGTAAAATATGTTATTGGAATCTTTTTTAATTTTTCTTATTGTTATTCTATTACAGTTGTTCCGATTTTCCCCACTTGCCCTTCTCTGCCATTGAACCCCCCACTCTTGAAATCACCACACTGTTGTCCATATCTATGGATCCTACATACATGTTCTTAGACTAGTCCCTTTACCTTCTTTCCACCATTATACTCCTCCCACTCCCCTCTTGTCACTGTCAGTCTGTTCCATGTTTCCATGCCTTCGGTTCTATTTTGTTCATTTGTTTATTTGTTCATTAGATCCTCTTATAGGTGAGACCATATGGCATGTGTCTTTCATCAACAGGCTTATTTCACTTAGCATAATGCTCTCCAGTTCCATCCATGGTGCTGCAAAAGTTAGGAGTTCCTTTTTTCTTTCTGCTGTGTAGTATTCAGTTGTGTAAAGAAGCACAGTGTGTTGAATCTATAGGTAAATTTGGGTAGCATGAATATTTTAATGTTGTTAATTCTTTTTTCAACTGTTTTGTTATTTTATTTTTTATTATATCTTATTGATTATGCTATTACAGTTTTCCCAATTTTCCTCCTTTATCCCCCCTCCAACCTGCACCTCCAGCACCCCCTCTTAGTTCATGCTCATGGGTTGTACATATAAGTTCTTTGTCTTGGCGCAGCTGATAGGTTGTAAGGGGGTGGGGCCTTAGGTATTCACCTGGGCAGGGCAACCCTCTTTGCTGCACAGCAGCCCTGCCTGTGTGGGAGGGGCCAGAGAGGAAATGGTGTGACTTTCCTGCTCCCCTATAGAGCACTTCTCAAAGGACTCTCAGACACTCCTGTGAGACTGGGAGCTTCTCCTACCACAGCAAACCCAGCTGTAGCCCACAGCCACCTTGAGTCCCCTTGTGTCAGCCCATACCCTGCAGCCTCCCCCACCCCCACAGCTGGGCAGCCAGCCCCGCTCCCAATGTCCACGCATTGCTGAGGTTTTTCTCATTTGGTTGGCCTGGTCTGCTGCCTTACCGGTGTGGTTGTTCTGGTTAGTTTTTTTCTTTAATTCCTTGGTTGTTGGAGTTCAATGCAGTTTGATTTTCTGGCACTTTTGGTTGTTTATTGATTTCAGATTGGTTGTTATCCTCCTTTTGGTTGTGTGAGGAAGTGAAAGGTCTCTACCTACACCTCCATCTCGGCCAGAACTCTGCTTTTCTTTCTTTTGTTTTTTTTAGGTTCGTTTGTTTATAGTTGTGAGTTTGTTGTCTTATTGTTCATATTTTTGATCTTCCTTTTTAGATAAGTACCTTTAACATTTCATGTAATAATGGCTTGATGATGATGAACTCCTTTTACTTGACCTTATCTGGGAAGCACTTTCTCTGTCCTTCCATTCTAAATAATAGCTTTGCTGGATAGAATAATCTTGGATGTAGCTCCTTGCCTTTCATGAATTCAAAAATTTCTTTCCAGTCCCTTCTTGCCTGCAAGGTTTCTTTAGAGAAATCAGCTGATAGTCTTATGGGCACTCCCTTGTAGGTAACTGTCTCCTTTTCTCTTGCTGCTTTTAAGATTATCTCCTTATCTTTGATCTTGGGTAATTTAATTATCATGTACCTTGGTGTGTGCTTCCTTGGGTCCAACTTCTTTGGGACTCTCTAAGCTTCCTGGACTTCCTGGAAGTCTATTTCCTTTGCCAGATTAGGGAAGTTCTCCTTCATTGTGTTTTCAAATAAGTTTTCAATTTCTTGCTCTTACTCTTCTCCTTCCGGTACCCTTATGATTCAGATGATGGAATGTTTAAATTTGTCCTGGAAGTTCCTAATCCTCTCCTCATGTTTTTTTTTTGTTTGTTTGTTTTTTGTTTTTTTTTTAAATTCTTGTTTCTTCATTCTGATCCAGCCCTGGCAAACACTTAAGGCTCTGCCCCCTTAGAGCATAGCAGGTGCACTGAGATGAAGAAATATGGCCCAACTGAAAAAAACAGATCAAAACTCCAGAAAAAGAGCTAAGCGGTAAGAAGATAGACAACCTATCTGATGCAGAGATCAAAGCACTGGTAATCAGGATGCTCACAGAATTTATTGAGCTCAGTTGCAAAATGAAGGAAGAAATTTCCTTCCAAATGAAGGAATTCAATTACTCATCTTTTTTTGAAAGTCTTCTATCATTAGCACTTTATTTGGCATGCTAGAAAACTTTGTAAGGAAATGCTTTTTTTCCTGTTTGTAACTTAATGATATTATATGGTTAATACATTCCCGTTGAGAAAAATATAAATATAAATAAGAAATTAAAAATTAGTCTTTAGTATTTTTCATAGTTGATAACACGATAATTCTTTTTATTTTTTCATTTAATGTATCAACTGTGTATTTTCTCATGTTTTTTAAACTATAAGAGAGTAAAGTCAACAACATGGCAGACTAGGAGGTTTCCCTTGCTTATACTCCCTCAGCAGCCATAATTTGGCATACATCTGTAGACAAAAGTTATTTTGTGACAACCTGGTGGAGACCAAGACTAAGGAGGACCATTTTGAGAAGGCCGTCCCATACCCAGATTGCAGACTCTCCCACTGTGGTCCTGGCTATAGACTAAGCAATAGCTCTGTTGATCTGTGGCCTCAGACACAGCCCCATTTAGCCTTGGTCTTACCACTAAGTGACACCATCTTCTAAAGGACCTGGCAGGAGTTACATCTGCCTATTCAGGTAAGAGGCCCACCAACCTTGGTCCTGATTGTGGACCCTGAAGCAGTCAGTAACCCAGTACTAGCCTTTCTCAGTCACAATCAGGGAGCATTCTTGCCCACCCAGGGATCAACTGGGAGACACACCCATTTGTGCTTCCAGAGATAGATACTGAGAGCTCAGTCCAACTTCAGATCTTAAGAAGTACTGTAAACTAGCTCCATTCCCTCCCAGGTATGAATCAAGAACAGTCCTGCCCACTTAGGGACCCACCAGAAGACACATTTTTCAGTGTCCCCTGAATCAGGCCTATCAATCTCAGTCTGAATGCATATCCCAAAGCAGACCACTGAACCACCTCCTGGCCCACTGAGAGAATTTCTGCCTTCCTAGGAGAATCTAGGCACCCACCAAGTCCCCTTCCATTATGTGAGGAGACAGCAAGCTTAGTTGCCTGCTACCCAGAAGAGTGCCTTCACCAGAACCTCACTATGTTAGCACTCTCAGACTTTTATCTTTTGGAACTGTGATATACTTCAATGCATTTTTACCTCTGTAGGGTAGTTTTATTTTGAATTTTTCTTAATTTTGAAAATTAGCATACATGCAAAAAGAATGTGTAGAAAATAGTTTGTACAGTTGATTAATAAAAGTAAAAATCATGAGGATTCCCTTTTCTCCACATCCTCACCAACACTGCTTGTTTGTTGGGTTATTGACGATAGCTATTCTCACAGGTGTGAGCAGAAACATCATTGTACTTTTAATTTTCATTTTCTTACGATTTCTGACATTGAGCATCTTTCCATATGTCTATTGTGCGTGCGTGCACACACACACACACACATCCTCTTTGGAGAATTGTCTGTTCAGGTCTTTTGTCACTCATGCACTGTTGGTTGGAATACGGATTGGTGCAGCCACACTGGAAAACTCTATTGAGGTTCCTCAAAAAATTAAAAATGGAACTGCCTTATAACCTAACCATTCCACTACTGGGTATATATCCAGAGGAATACAAAACACTAATTCAAAGGAATGTACTCATCCCTATGTTCATTGCAATGTTATTTACAGTAGCCAAGGTGTGGAAAAGGTAAAAATCAACATCCATGTATGTACCACTCAGTAAGAAACAGAATATTACTATACTCCAAATGCCCCATTCATGACTCTGTCACAGTTCCCTCCCACTTCCCAAGAGATAAACATTTGAATTTTGTGGTAATTAGTCTTGTTTTCTTTCAAGCTTTTAATACTTAAATACGTGTCCTTAAGAAAGACATTGTTTAGTTCTGCCTGTTTTTGGAACTTTATATACATAAAATCGTAAATATGTTTTTTCTATCTAGCTTTTTCACTTGAATTATGTTTTGTTATTGATGATGTTATTGTTTTATATTGAAGGATAACACACATAAAGTGCATATAGTACACTAATCTTTATTGTATATCTCATTTTTAATTTGTATATACATACATATAGTCATTACCATGATAAAAATAAAGATTTTTCAGTACCCTATAAGATTCTCATTCAAGCTTTCTCTGTATATAACCCACTCAGAAGAAACTACTATTCTGATTTCTATCACTAATGGGTAGTTTTGACAATTTTAGAAGTTCATTTGAATGCAGTCATACAGTATGTGAATTTTTGGAGTCTGGCTTATTTTGCTTATTAAAGTTTTGTATTTGAGACTCATTCATGTTGCTGTGATACCATTAATGTGCATTATTATTATTATTGAGTAGTATTGCATTGTATGAGTGTTTATCACAATATTTTGAATATGAGTGTTTGGGTTCCTTTCAGTTTTCTACTACTATAAAAGAAGCCATTATGAGCAATCTTGTACATGACTTTTTATGGACATATGCATTCATTACATTAGGATATATGCCTAGGAGTAACATTGTTAGGCCATAGGTCACAGAGTAGACATATAGCTTTGGTAAATATTTCCAAACAGTTTTCCAAAGTGGCTATACGATTTTATATTTCCAGGAGTGTATGAGCATTCCAGTTCTTCCATATATTTTCCAACTGTTGGTGTCATAGATATTTTAATTACAACAAGTCTAGTGGATGGTATCTCATTGTGGGATTAATTTGTATTTCACTAAAGACTAATGATGATGATCACCTTTTCATATGCTAATGGTAATTTATATATCCTCTTTTGTAAAGTGTTTCTTCAAATTTTTGCCATGTTTGTATTGTCTTATTTTTTATTAATTTGTATGTTTTATTTACATAGGCTTGATATGAGTCATTTATCAGCTATATGAATGGCAAATATCTTTCTAACCCTCTAGCTTTTCAATTTTAATAATGATATAATTTTAAACAGCCTTACTGAGAAATAATTCACAGACCACATAATTTACTCATTTAAAATGTACAATACAATGCATTTTAGAACTATGCAACCATCAACACAATGGATTTTAGAACATTTTTACCACCCCATAAATAAATCCTTTATCCATTAGCAGTCACCCTCCACTGTTCCCCAATATGCCTAACCCTTGGCAAACACTAATCTTCTTTCTGTCTCTGTAGATGTGTATATTCTGGAAATTTCCTATAAATGGTTTCATATAATATGTGGTTTTCATAACTGGCTTCTTTCATTTAGAATAATGTTTTCAAGGTCTATGTTAACATCTGTCAGTACTTAATTCCTTTATATGACTGAATACTATTCCTTTGTATGGATATACCACATTTTTAAAATAAACAAATATTTTTATTTTTTGCATAGGGATCCAATTTTTAAAGTTTATAACTTCAGAAATAAAGTTCTGAATATATACTTTGTAATTGTGAGGTGAATTAGCAACTTTATTGAAATACACAAATAGTTATAAGGGACATTCAGTTGGGAGTTGGCCTGAAAGTGCAAGGAACTGGGTGGAATATTTTAAATGTTATTTTGTTTTGATTTGTTTATAATTTTTAAAAATGTATTGCTCTTCTTTAAAAATACAGTTGATGTACAACATTATATTAATTGTAGGTATAAAACCATGTGATTAAACAGTTATTACCTATGAAATGATCACCTTGATAAATCCAGCACCCATCTGACATCATGCATAGTCATTACAGTGTTATTGATTATATTCCCTGTGTTGCACACTACATCCCCATGACCATTCTGCACCCACCAAGTTTTTTTAAATTATTTTATTGTTGTTTAATGACAGTTGTCTGAATTTTTCCCACCCCAGACAAACCTACCTCCTTCCCTTGCTTCCACCTCCCCCTCTTTGATTTTGTCTATGTGTCCTTTATAGTTGTTCCTGAAAACCCTTCCCCCCATTATCCCCTCCCAACTCCCCTCTGGTTACTGTCAGATTGTTCTTTGGTTAATGTCTCTGGTTATATTTTGCTTGCTTTTTTTGTTGATGTATCACATTTTGTTATTTATTTATCTGTTGATAGGTATCTGGTATCTTTCCAGTGTTTGGTGATTACGAATAATGCTCTTGTGAACATTCATGCATATGGTTTTGCATGGGAATGTTTTAATTTCTCTTGGGAATAGAGTTAGGAGTGAAATGGCTGGATCATATTTTAACTTTATGTTTAAGTGTTTAAAAAAAATTGCCAGATCATTTTTCTAAATTGGCTGCACCATTTTAACATCCCCATTAACAACATATATAGGTTTCCATTTCTCTGTATCTTCAGTAACACTTGTTATTATATTTGTTTTTTATTATAGCCACCATTAAATGATGGGTGTGACATCATTTAATTTTTATATCTCTGATGGCTAATGATGTTGAGCATATTTTCATGTGAGTACTGACCATTTGTATGTCTTCTTTGGAGAATTGTATATCCAAATCCTTTGCCCATTTTTAGTTGTCTTTTCATTTTATAATTAAGTTACAAGAATTGTTTGTTCATTCCAAATATAAGTGAGCAGTCAGATGTATGTTATGTGACTAATTTTTCTAATCCTGTGAATTGTCTTTCCACTTTCTTCATGGTGCCCTTATTTGTGCTAAAGTTTTTTCTTTATTTTTACTGTTAACACTATTACAGATGTAACCATTTCCTCCTCTTTTGTCTATCTCCCCCATCCTTGACCTCCCTTTCCGTCTGGCCATCACCAAACTGTTGTTTAGGTCTATGGGTTACACACATATATTCTTTGGCTATTCCCTTCATCTTTCATCATTCAGTCCCACTGTCCCTCCTACACTTGCAGTGATTTTATTCATTTTTAAATTAAATTATGTTTTGTTGTTTATGCTATTAGTGTTATCCCAATTTTTCCCTTTGCCCTCCTTTCATGCAGCCCTCCCCGCAATCCCTCAGGTAATCCCCACACTGTTGTCCATATCCATGGGTCATGCCTGTATGTTACCTGGCTACTATATTCCCTATGCTATCTTACATCCCCAGGACTATTCTGTAATAACCAATGTGTACTTCTTTTCTTTATTGTTGTTCAGTTACAATTGTCCCCATTTTTCCCCATTACTCTCCCCTGCCCTACACACCCCACACCTCCCACATTCAATCCTCCCTGACATTGTCTTTGTCCATGGGTCCATTATACATGTTCCTTGGGAAAGAACCCTTTAGCTTCTTTCCCACGTTATCCCCTTCTCCCCTCCCCTCTAGTTACTGTCAGGTTGTTCTTTATGTCCATGTCTCTGGTCTGTTTTGACGCTTGTTTGTTTGTTGATTAGGTTGCACTTATAGGTGCGATCATAAGGTAATTCTCTTTCACCACCTGGCTTATTTCACTTGCCATAATACTCTCCAGTTCCATCCAGGCTGTTGCAAAGGGTAGGAGCTCCTTCTTTCTTTCTGAGGAAAGTATTCCATTATGTAAATGTACCATAGTTTTTTTGATACACTCATTTACTGATGGGACCTTAAGGTATTTCCAGCACTTGGCTATTGTAAATACTGCTGCTATGAATATTGAGGGGCATAGGTTCTTATGAATTGGTGTTTCTGGATTCTAAGGGTATACTCTCAGAAGTGGGATAGCCAAGTCAAAAGGCAGTTCCATTTTTAGTTTTCTAAGGAAACACTATTTTCCACAGTGCGTGCACCAGTCTGGATTCCCACCAACGGTGCAGTAGGGTTCCCATTTCTCCACAACCTACCCAGTTCTTGTTGTTTGTTGATTTATGATGGGCATTCTGACTGGTGTGAAATGGTGTTTCATTGAGGTTTTAATTTTCATCTCTCTGATGGCTAGAGATTCTGACCATCCTTTCATATGTCTCTGGGCCTCTGTATGTCCTCCTTGGTGAAGTGTCTGTTCAGGTCCTTTGCCCATTTTTAAAATTGGATTGTATATCTTCCTGGAGTGGAGTCATGTGAGTTTTTACACATTTTGGAGATCAAACCCTGTTCCGAGGTATCATTTCCAAGTATATTTTCCCATATGGTTGGTTCTCTGTCCATTTTGTTGACGTTTTCTTTAGCCATACAGAAACTTTTTTAATTTGATGTAGTCCCATTTGTTTATCTTTCCTTTATATCTCTTGCTCTACAGGACATATAGGTGAAAATATTGCTGCATGGAATTGGTGAAATTTCCCTGCTTATGTTCTCCTCTACAACTTTTATGGTGTCACAACTAATATTTAAGTATTTTATCCATTTGGAGTTTATTTTTCTTATGATGTAAGTTAGTGGTCAAGTTTTATATTTTTACATGTTGCTGTCCAGATCTCCCAACACCATTTGTTGAAGACTATTTTTACTCCATTTTATGCTCCTGCCTTCTTTGTCAAAAATTAATTGACCACAGAGACTTGGGTTTATTTCTGGGCTCTCTATTGTGTTCCATTGATCTCTGTGTCTATTCCTGTAGACTGTTTTGATTACAGTGGCCTTGTAATATAGTTTGATAACAGGTATTGTGATTCCTCCTAACTTTGTTCTTCTGTCTCAAAATTGCTGAGGCTATTTGGGGTCATTTATAGTTCCACATAAGTTTTTGAAATATTTGTTCTATATCCGTTAAATATGTCATTGGTCATTTTAACAGTGATTTCATCGAATCTATAAATAGCTCTAGGTAGTATGAACACTGATGACATTAATTCTTCCAGTCCATCATTAACACGGTATATGCTTCCATTTATTTGTGTCTTCCTTAATTTCTTTCTTCACTGTTGTTTACTTTTCTGAGTAGAGGTCTTTTAACTCCTTGGTCAAGTTTATTCCTAGGTACCTTATTTTTCTTGTTGCTATAACAAATGGGATTGTTTTCCTAATTCCTTTTACTGATACTTGTTGTTAGTGTATAAAAAATGCCTTTGTTATCTGAATATTGACTTTGTATCCTGCTGTTTTGCCAAATTCACTGATTAGTTTGGTTAGTTTTTTAATGGAGTCTATAGAGTTTTCTATATACACTAACATGTCATCTGCAAACAATGACAGTTTTGCTTCTTCTTTTCCAATTTGGATGAATTTTATTTCTTTTTCTTGTTTTATCACTGGGGATAGAACTTCCAATACTATGTTGAATAGAAGTGGTGAAAGTGGACATCCTTGTCTTATTCCTGATCTTAGTGGGAAAGTTTTAGTTTTTGCCCATTGAGTATAATATTGGCCATAGTTTTCTCATATAGGGACTTTATTATGTTGGGTATGCTCCATGTACTCCAACTTTGTTGAATGCTTTTGTCATAAATGGGTATGTACCTTAGCAAATGCTTTCTTCACATCTATTGATATGATCATATGATATTTTGTCTTTCCTTTTGTTTATATGATATATTACATTTATTGGTTTGTGAATATTATATCATCCTTGCATCCCTGGGATGAATCCCACTTGATCATGGTATATGATCCTTTCAATGTATTGCTGGATGCGGTTTGCCAATATTTTGTTGAGGATTTTGGCATTTATGTTCATCTGCAATCTTGGCCTGTGGTTTTCTTTATTTGTTGTGTCTTTATCTGGTTTGGGGGTTAGGATGATGCTAGCTTTATTAAAAGAGTTTGGGAGCGTTCCCTCTTGTTGGATTTTTTTGGACAGGTTTGAGAAGGATAGGGGTAAGCTCTTCCCTAAATGTTTTCTTAAATTTTCTTGTGTAGCCATCTGGTCCAGGGCTTTTGTGTACTGAATGTTTTCTGATTACTGCTTCAATTTCACTAGCTATTATTTGTCTGCTCAGGCTTTCTGCATCTTCTTGATTCAATTTTGGAAGATTATATGTTTCTACAAATTTGTCCATTTTGTCCAGGTTGTCAAATTTCATGGCATATAGTTTTTTTTTGTGGTAATTTCTTTCAATCCATTGTATTTTTTTGGTATCAGTTGTAATTTCTCCTCTTTTTTTTTCCTGATGAGTCTGTTTAAAGCCTTGTCAATTTTTTTCTTTTCAGAGTACCAGTACCTGGATCTATTGATCCTTTGATTTGTTCTTTTACCTTCTGTGTCATTTAATTCTGCTCAGAACATGCTTATTTCCTTACTCTACTTGCTCTGGCACTTCTTTGTTGTTGTTCCTCCAGTAGGTGTAGGGTTAGGTTGTTTATTTGAAGTTTTTCTATCTTTTTTAGGTAGGCCTGTGTTGCTATGAACTTCCCTCTCAGGACTGCCTTCGCTGTGTCCCATAAGTTTGGGACTGTTGTGTGTTTATTTTCATTTGTTTCCAGAAACTTTTTGATTTGCTTCTTGGTCTATTATTAACCCATTCATTGTTTAATAACATGTTATTCAGTCCCCATGAGTTTGACTGTTTTTGAGTTTTTTCCTTGAGGTTCATTTCTAGTTTCAAGGCATTGTAATCCAACACGATGCTTGTTATGATTTCAATTTTTGTGAATCTGTTGAGGTTTGTTTTGTGTCTTATTGTGTGGTCTATCTTTGGAAATGTTCCATGTGCATTTGAAAAGAATGTGTATATTGCTTCTTTGGGGGAAAGGTTCTATGTATATCAGTTACGTCCATTTGATCTAGGATGCTGTTCAATGCCACAATATCTTTGTTGATTCTACGTTTAAAAGATCTCTCCACTGTTGACAGTGGGCTGTTAAAATTCCCTACTATAAGTGTGTTGCTCTCTATATCTTTCTTGAAACCCTCCAAGATTTTCCTTATATATTTAGGTGCTCTTATGTTGGGTGCATATATATATGCAGTTTCTGTGTTCTCGATGGATTCTTCCCTTCAGTATTATGAAGGGAACTTCTCTGCCTCTTTTTATGGCCTTTGTTTTGAAGTCTATTTTGTCTTATATAAGTATTGCTATCCTGGCTTTTTTTCTGTCCATTTGCTTGTAATACTTTTTCCCAAACCTTTACTTTCAGTCTGTGTAGGTCTTTTGTTCTGAGGTGGGTCTCTTGTAGGCAGCATATGTGTGAGTTGTGTTTTCTTAACCATTCAGCTACATTATGTGTTGTTTTAAATATATTTCACAGTTGTTTCATTTCTCCCGCATCATTCCCCTCTGCCCTGCACACCCCCTCCCACCCACATTCCCCCCTTTAGTTCATGTCCATGTGTCATGAGTTGTTTAGCTTCTACATTTCCCACACTATTTAGATTGCAGCATTTAATGCATTTACATTTAAGGTTATTATTGATAGGTAATTATTCATTACCATTTTTCTCCTCTGTACCTGTGTTCTCATGTTCTCTCTCTCTCTCTCTCTCTCTCTCTCTCTCTCTCTCTCTCTCTCTCTCTCTCTCTCTCTCTCTTTTCTTTATCTTCTTAAAGCAGTGCTTTTGGCATGTCTTGCAATGCTGGTTTGGTAGCAGTGTATACTTTTACCCTTTTTTTGTTTGTTTGGGAAACTCCTTATTTCCCCTATTTTAATTGAAAGACTTGCTGGGTAGAATACTATTGGTTGCAGGGCTTTGCTTTTCATTACTTGGAATATTTCTTGCCATTCCCTTCTGGCTTGTAGTTTTTCTGTTAAGAAATTGGCTGCTAGCTTTATTGGAGCTCTATTGTATGTTACTACCTGTTTCTCCATTGTGGTCTTTAAGATTCTCTCTTTATCTGTGAATTTTGCCTTTTTAATTCTGATGTGTCTTGGATTGGGCCTTTTGGGTTCATTGTGATTGGGACCCTCTGTGCTTCCTGGACTTGTGTGATTTTTTTCTCTCATCACATTAGGGACATTTCCCATCATTACTTGTTCAAACAGGTTTTCTATCCCTTGCCCCTCTTCTTCTCCTTCAGGTATCACTGTTATAGAGATATTATATTTCATTTTTGTCCCTAAGTCTCTTACACTATCCTCATACTTTTTCAGTCTATTTTCATTTTGTTGCTCTAAGTATTTCTTTCTACCTTGTCTTTTGGTTTACTGATTGGGTCCTCTGTTTCATCCACTCTGCTTTTAATTCCTTCTAGAGTATTTTTTATTTTAGATATTGTATTCTTCATTTCTTCCTGGTTCCTGTTCATAGTTTCTATTTCTTTTTTTATGCTGCTATCATTCCCACTCAGTTCCTTGAAGTTGTCACTGAACTCTTTGATCATCCTTATAACCATTTTTGTATATTCTATGTGTGATACATCACTTGCCTCAATTTCATGTATAGCTCTTTTTCTGAAGATTCCTCCATTCCTTTCAGTTGGTTGTTCTTTCTTTGTCTCTCCATTTTAGATGACTATTTTTGTTTGTTTCCATGCCTAAAGATGCTCTACTTTGCCTGTCTGTTTTTGTAGGGTGGACTTCTGTGGGACTCAGTGGTGCAGTCTCTTTGATCTCCTGATCTTGATCCTCTACTGTTGCCCTTTATTCAGTCTATGTGGTTTCTCTTGTTGTATTTGGGCTTTGCTTGTTGGTGGCTCATTCATTGGTGGGTTTTCCCCTGTAGCTGGCTGACTGGTAGTTACAACTCTCACCACATCTTGTATGCAGAGTTCATGTGTTGAAGCCTTGTGTAGAGCCAATCCAGGGATAGGAAAAAAAAAAAAACATTTCCCCCTTTCTAAATACTTGGTTGAATAGATGTTCTGAATTTTGTCATTTTTTTCTCCCAGTGCTTTTTTTGCATGTTTAAGAAATACTCCCTACCTTATAAACATGGGAATAGTCTCATATTATCTTCTAGAAGCTTTATTGTCTTGCTTTTCATATGTACATCAACACTTCTTATGAGTTAAATTTTTTTATGTATGGCAAAAATAAAAATAAAATTTATTCTTCTTTTAAATTGCTATCTAATTGTTCCTTCACTATTCATTGGGTTAAAAAAAGGGACTTATTTCTACAGATATTACTTTTGCTCCATTCTCTCTCTCCTCTTATTCTGAAATTGAAGTGAAACATATATTAAATCTTCTCTATGCATTCTCTGTGATTCTATCTTCATATCTCAGCATTTGTTTTTACCTTTTCTTCATGCTTTATTATGGCTATTTTTCCTGACCTATTGTTCAGTTCACCAAATTACTCTTCAGTGAGGTTTAACCTGTTGTTAAAACACATCCACGAAATTTCTAATTTTACTTATAATAGTTTTTCAATTGTAAAATATCCATCTTGTTATTTTTCAAATATCTACATCTTTTTTAAAATTGGCTTTAGCCTTCTGCCAAAATTCTCAATCTTGTTTTATAATCCCTTGAGAATGGTAAACATAGTTTTTTTTTAAGAGATGCTCATATACTTCATCTAAAACAGAGGGAGAGCATGAAGGCCAAATCTGGATGCCTTTTTTAAAAGATTGTTTTTATGTATTTATTTTTAGAAAGTGGAGAAGGGATGGAGAAAGAGAGAAACATCAGTGTGACAGAGACACATCTATAGGTTGCCTCTCGCACACCCCCAACTGGGGTCTGGTCTGCAACCCAGGCATGTGCCCTAACTGGGGAATGAACCTGTGACCTTTCAGTTCACAGGCCAGCATTGAATCCACTGAGCCCTACCAGCCAGGGCAAAACATAGTTATTTTTAAATTTCTGGTGATACTGCATATTTATGGATCCCCTGCAGGTATGTTGCTATTGTCTATATTCTCTGTGGATTCTTGTTCACATTGTTTTGTCTCCTGCTGTAATTTTATTATATATTAAACATTTTAATTAATATTTGTTTATAGAAATAATTTAGAATTTAGAATAATGTTATATTCCTCCAGAGAAAATTGCCATTAACTTTTCCCAAGCACCTGTGGAAAATTACAATATGAAATCACTATGCTATAATTTTAGGAACTGGTGTGATTTGAAGCTAGGCTGAAATCTAAAGTTAATCTAGTTCAAGGTTACCTTTCCTTCTAGGGTGGACCCTTCAGGGCCCCAATCCAAAACATATATGATTACCCATGCCACCTACCTATTAGCAAGTTTTAAACTTTTTTGCACTTCTTGATTTTGCATCTTTCCTATCAATTCCTTGTAGAATAGGCAACACCCAAGGAGAGGAGCAAACCCAAAGAGCAGCTCATGTTTCTGGATTTCCAGCTTCTCATTTGATCTAATTCCAATTTTTCTTCACTACGTTGTTTATCCTCTGATCTATTGAAGATTTTAAGAAGATTATGTATTTTTTGTGGTTATCCTCAGTGGGAGATTCAGTCTGCTTTGCCAAATCTACAGTTACCAGAAACAAAAGTCCCCAATCAACATTTTATTTCCACAATCTTTAACATGAACAGACAACCAATCATAACCTGATAACTTTCTCTTATGAAAGATTACAATCAAAACAAATAGATCAACTGGAGCAAAAAGACTAGGCAATATACTAGATATGCTATAGATTCAACTTCATGTATATTACATGTTATCTTTCTTTCTCTGTTGCACCCTCAAAGCAGGGTAAGGACAAGATAAAATGCAGTAAAAACTTCTCACTCAAGCAACTTAAGAATGAGAACATGTGGTGCTTACTTTCTTGTAGCAATCATCAAATATTGCTAAGCACAATAGTGATGATTCCCTTCCTACTTTAGCAGCAAAATAAACTCTTCTGAAAGTCCCTAATTCTGCTCTACAGTAATATTTCTTTCATGTTTCCTTCATATTCCCCAGGTCTATACTTCAACAATTTTTCCTTTCCCATTTTCTTTCACTGGTATATAGAAAGTGGGTGTTAGGTGGATAGTATGCTCTTCTTTGGGGGTTGGAGAGATTTTACAGCCCACTTCCTAAAAGTAAAAATGTGGTAGTGCAGGAGGTAGGCTAAGGGGTTAAATATTCACAGGCTATTTTGAGTTCCATTTGTTCCATACTTTTTAATTGATATATAGTTTACATACAATAAAATTCACTCCTTTTGTTGAACACATGTATGGTTTTTAAAACACATATAGCTGTATAATCAACATTACATTCTACACTTATGGTACCACTTTGTAGTCAATCCCTCTCCAAAACTCTAGTCCCTGGCAACTACTGATGTATTCACTGTCCCTAATGAATTGCTTTTCACAAGATTTCTATAAGTGGAATTGTATAACATGCAGAGTTTGAGTCTGACTTCTTTCACTTATCATAATAATCAATGCTATCTCTTGTATTAATAGTTCATACTCGTGTTTTGCTGACATGTATTACATTGTATAGATGAAGTAAACTTTTTTGTTTCTTTACTCACAAAATTGAAGGACATTTGGGTTGTTTCCAGTTCAAAGGGATCAGAAAAAATAAACTACTATAAACATTCACACAAAAGTTTTTGTTGGAACATAAGTTTCAATTCTTGTGCCTGAATACCTAGGAGTGGGATTGATGGGTTGTATGGTAAGTGTATGTTTAAATTCATAAGGAACTGATAAGCTATTTCCAATGTGACTTCTGTCATTTTGCATGTCACCAGCAATGCAATTTTTTTGTTCTAACCTATCTGCCAAGTGTCTAGTGGTATTCTATTGTGGTTTAAAATTGTACTTTACTAATGACTATGATGCTAAGCATTTTTAGTGTGCTTATTTACCATTTGTGTATATTCTTTGGTGAAGTGTCTGTCCAAAATTTATACTCCTTTTATGTTTGTGTTATTTTCTTCTTACTAGTTTTTGAAAATTCTTTATATATTCTAGGTGCAGTTGCTTGGTGAGATACAAGCTTTGCAAATATTTTCGCCTAGTCTTTGTCTTCTTTTATCATTTTCTTAGTCTTCCACATAGCAGAAGATTAAATTTTGATGAAGTCAGATTTATTAGCTTTTCCCTTTATGAATTTTGTGTTTAGTGTCATATTGAAGAAATTTGAACTGAGGCTTCACATAGTTTTTTCTTCTGGAAATTTTATAGTTTATAATTTTACATTTAGGTATATGGTCCATTTTGAGTTAATTTTGTATGAAATGCAAGGTATGGGTCAAGGGTCAATGTTCCTTTTTTGCATATGGATGTCCAATTTTTCCAGCACCATTTGTTGAAAAGATTACTCTTTTGAAAGGCTAGTAAATTAAAGTATTATTTATTTGATTTTGAAAATATTAAAATTCTTAGATTTCAGGTGCCCACTAATTTAGAGATGGATGAGAGTTTCATCTTATGTTCTGAGTGAGAAAACTGAATTGCCCCTAAATTCTCTCTCTGTTATAACATCTAATCATGTTACATCTTGAATAAGATGCTATAATCTTGTATCTAAGCTCTAGTGTTTTCACCTTTTAGATGTTTGTATCACATCAAACTAATAATATAATCCTACTATATCTTAACATGCTAGATACTGTTTTCATATTCATTATTTATGTACCCTACTTGAAAGGAGGTAGGAAACATTGTGGCATACTTTGTGTTTGTGCAAGCTCTATTTATTAACAAACACTTTGAAAAGATTTTTTGCTTTTAGAATGTTAGTTTCTAATCATTTACATAGTTCTTATAGTGCTTTTCAACTGGCCGGCTAATATGATTTAGTGATTAAGACACTTTTGTATCCCTGACTGCTGTGGCTCAGTGGATTGAACACCAGACTATGGACTGAAAGGTCACTGGTTCAGTTCCAGCCAAAGCACATGTCTGCATTGTGGGCCAGGTCCCCAGTCAACAGTGTGTGAGAGGCAACTAATGTTATCTCTCACACATTGATGTTTCTCTCCCTCTCACTGTCCCTCCCTTCCTGTCTCTCTAAAATAAATAAATAAGATCTTTTTTAAAAAAGAAACTTTTTTAGAAAAATGGGCAAAGGACCTGAACAGACACTTCTCCAAGGGGGACATACAGAGGGCCCAGAGACATATGAAAGGAGGCTCAGCATCACTAGCCATCAGAGAGATGCAAATTAAAACCACAATGAGATACCACCTCATGTGGTGAGAATGGCCATCATAAACAAATCAACAAACAACAAATGTTGCAGAGGATGTGCAGAAAAGGGAACCCTACTGCACTGTTGGTAGGAATGCAGACTGGTGTAGCCACTGTGGAAAACAGTATGGAATTTCCTCAAAAAACTAAAAATGGAACTGCCTTTTGATCTTGTAATTCCACTGCTGGGATTATACCCTGAGAATCCTGAAACACCAGTACAAAGAACCTATGCACCCCAATGTTCATAGGAGCACAATTTACAATAGCCAAGTGTTGGAAGCCACCTACGTGCCCATCAGTAAATGATTGGATAAAAAAAAAATGTGGTACATTTACACAATGGAATACTATGCTGCAGAAAGAAAGAAGGAGCTCCATCCCTTCATGACAGTGTGAATGGATCTGGAGACGATTATGCTAAGTGAAATAAGCCAGGCAGTGAAAGACAAATACCATATGATCTCACCTTTAACAGGAACCTAATCAACAAAACAAACAAGCAAGCAAAATATAACTAGAGACATTGAAATAAAAAACAAACTGACAGTAACCGGAGTAGCAGGGGAGGGGATAATAGGGGAAAAAGGGGAAAGGTCACCAAGGAACATGTGTAAAAGACATAAGGACAAAACCAAAGGAGGGGTAGGATTGAGGATGGGAGGTGAGGATGGCTCAGGTTGTGGGGACTGATGGGGAGAAGTGGAGACAACTGTACTTAAATAACAGTAAAAATATTTATTAAACCCCCAAAATGATTCTTTTTTAGGAATAAAATAAAAGAGATTACTCTTTCTCCTTTATGCCTGAGCTTCTGGATTCTGTTGATCCACTAATCCTTTTCTGTCCTCTCAGAAATATGTCTGTCCTTTCAGAAATACCCTATTGCCTTGATTTCTGTGATTTTATAAGTAAATTCTGAATTCATGATATGTGAGTACTCCTACTTCATTTTTTCCAAAGTTTTTGGGTATTCTAATTTTTTTGCTTTCCATATAAATTCTAGAATTGGCTTGTTGATCGCTACAAAAGATCTTGCTAGGATTTTGATTGGGATTGCATTGAATCTAAGGATCATTTTAGGGAGTATTAACATATCAAGGATATTGAGTCTTCCAATTCACGAACATAGCATATGTGTCCATTTCTTTAGGTCTTTATTTTATCAGTGTATCAAATCAACACACTGCACAACTTACACAATGTTAAATAAGTCAATTATATCTCAACGAAGCTAGAAAACAAACAAACAACATCAAAGAAAAGTTACAGACTTCAAGTCTCATTACTTCTGGTCAGTCCTATGAGAGAGTAAGCAATACAAATATCTTTTCCTGGCTAAGTTTTTAATCTTTTATATTTTCTTTTTAATTTGTTGGCCTCTGTGTTTTGGCTGACCAATTCTAATTTCCCCTCAGCTCAGTGGGGGTTATGTGGAAGTCACTTAAAAATAATATTAAGTGGGAAGGAAATTTCCTTACTCTGATTATTGCTGAATCCCATTGTCAGAAAAAGGACTCTTAAGTGGATCTTCCTGAAAAGTACTTAGGGCCAAAATTTTATCTCCTGCTAATACTGTCTTATTGATTACCATTATTTTATTTTGGAATATTAAGTGTTTTTTTTTCAATTTGAAAGTTCTACGAATTATAAAAATTTAAAAAATTGGATTATATACCACAAGTCTTCCTTTGGTTATCTCTGGACTGCATTGTATTCCTTGTTAAGATACCTCAGTAGCTAAAAATGCACAAAGCCAAAAATATACAGATATTCTGAATTTTAAAAAAACATTTCTATAATACTTCAGGCTCAGTCAGGAGCATGTGGTCTGAGTTACATGATATCCTAGGTAACTGTTTTACCTTTAACAAAAGTCCACCAGAGTTTTAGTCTGAAAAGTCTTTTCTTGTCACCTGCTACCTAAACATTTCCACATTTTCAAGATATCACAAATTTTCTTTGTCACATGTAGAGAGAATAATCATAACTATAATCATATCCCCCTTTATATTAGAGATGTTGCAACTCTGCAAAATAATAAGATGCTATTTTTAATGAACATTTTAAGAATGAAAAAGAAACATCAATAAAAAAGGAAAAATAAAAAATATTATTTTGGAATATTTAAAAAAGAATGAAAAAGAGCTCTTGGAAAATGGAAAAAATTATGAAATCAGAAATGGAAAACTCAATAAGAACAAAGTGTAAAAAACATGGTTAATAAGACATGAAAG